>OVBA01000177.1:0-88333 GCA_900406435.1 Lepidium aucheri
TGAAATTAGGTTTCTTTGAAGGGCATCGATCGATCGATCCTTGTGTTGATCTATCGATCGTTGGATGTTGATTCGATCTCTCAGAAGCCAAGTCGTTCTTCAGATTGTGCGCATGTTCCTCGTTAAAGCTTTGATCGATCGATCATTGTGATGACCGATCGATCCTTCCTCTCGTGGAGAATACCAAAAAATGCTTCAAACTTCTCCAAAGTCCACCTTCAAGCATGATTCCAACTCTGAATGTTTTTGACCTGAAATCTCAATAAAACACAGACAAATTCCCCAAATATAACCATAATAATGAGCTCAAAACCGACAAAATCTGAGGAACATCAGTTTTCTTTCCCTCTATTGTGCTGTCTTGGCTCGTAGTGCCCAACTCTCGCTCTTTATTTGCTGAGTTCCGATGTGTATCTTGATTCTGCGAGAGGATTTGTTTTTCTTCTACGTACTCTCCATGTCTCGCTGCTCTGCAAAGGGCGTCGGAGATTGTTTTGGGCCTGTTGACGAAAAGGTCCCGCTTAAATGCCTCATCGGTCACCATCCAAGTTCGGCGGGCTTCAATAGCCATATCATCACTGACTTTAGCCTTTGTCAAGATCTTTTTGAAGCGTCCGAGATACAACTTCAAAGGCTCTTCAAAGCCTTGCCTTAAGGATCTCAACTCAGCGGTCGAGGTGTCTTGGTTGATGAATAAGGCGTACTGCTTCATAAACAACTGGGCTAGTTGGTTGAAGCTTTCGATTGACCCGTCTGGTAGCATGGTGAACAACACTGAAGCGTCTTTGGTCTAATTCTCTGCAAATAGCTGACAGTAAGTTGCGTCTTCGTTGTCCATGGTGTAGCTGGTACCAGACGTTGAAGGCGCTCATGAATTCTACTGGGTTCGAATTCCCATCATAGGAGGGGCATCAGAGTCATAATTCTATGTTTACCAAAACTCTTCTCAGTCGCGGTGCGAATGGCGAGTTTGGTGCATGAGCTAGGATCCTTCCTATCTCGGGTGTCGAGCTGGTAGCTTGATGGAATTTTGATTTTATGTCATCCATCATCTTAAATACGGTCGTGGCGTCTAAAATTACTTGACCATGTTGTCCACACGTGCTCGGTATGGCATAGTGATCTTGTACCGAAGTGTACACTAGCTGTGGACTCGTTAAGTCTCTAAATAGTGTTCATTGAACACTAGCCAAGGCTTTCGCAAACGACCTACTAACCTGTGTAGTTGGGAGACTAATTTCATTCAAACGAGATTATAGCCTATCGAATCTTTCAGCGTTTCTTCGAGCAGAAGCTTTATGCTGTGCGATCAGGTTTTGCACTAAGGTCCTAAGCGTCAGTGATCCCGGTGGTGGTGGCGGAAGATCAGTATCTTCCCGAGTTTCTTATTGGTTCTCTTCCTGAGTTTGAGTTGAATTCAGGGTTGATCCATTCGTTAAATCGACGTGCTCTTGAGGGAGAGGTTCCTTCCTTTCTGGTGAGTTGATGGTGATTTATCCTTCAACCATCTTCCTTCTCTTAGGTTTTTTCTCTTGCTCTTGTGAAGATGTCCTTCAATATCTTCCCCACAGACGGCGCCAACTGTTGAAACCGATCTTAGCACAAAGAGTACTAAAACGGTGATTCCTGATTAAAAGAGTGGAGGAAAATGGGCAAGGACACTTGTAAATTGGATTGGGAGCAAGAGCTAGTTAGCTAAGAGCAAGAAGAGATGATTGTCGAATTGATGTTCTTATTAGACTTTTGTATGCCAAAAGTGGATCCTTTTTTCAAAGGATCTTTTTATAGTTTACAGAGGCGGTTATATGTGTAGAAAATAAATAAGGATTTACAAATCTGTTGAAAAGACTGTATCTGTTAAGATTCGTGCTAGATTTGTGAAAGTTTTCCATGTCGGAACAGGAAAACTTTCATTTATTTTTTGTTGATATGTCATCCGACTTCTCTTCAGGTTCGTGGAACCTTCTGAGACGAGACATTTTGCCAAGTTGAATATTTTATCCGAGTTGAAGACTTAGTGCTTGCAACCGGGTTGTTTATTTATATTCGATCCATTGTTTTCAGTTGACCAAAATAGGATCTCGGATCCACCTCCAACACATTGGAGCTTTCTAACAATATGTTGATCGTCATTTGGGTCTTTCTGGTTTGACGGAAAACTGCTTCTGAGTATTGACAATCGAGAATTCATTTTCGAGAGAAGTGTCACAACTCCAATAGTAATACCAGTTTCGGCTACCCACAGATATCAGGGTTGTCAAGATGCACATCAATTTTCGTTCCATTACGAGTTGTTTTCCTCCTCTATTTCTCTTTTCTTTTTCAGGTTGTCAAATCTAATGGCGGCTAGAATTTTAGGATTCCTGAATGAATAATAATTCTTCAATTAATTATCTAAGAATGTAAGTATTTTTAGATTTTATGATAGTTTAATGCAAATATAATTTATTATTTGATATATGTTTTAATATAATAAATTATAATATTTCGTTTTACATGAACATGTAAATAATTCTAATTTCTCAATAGAATTTACGATAATGTTTTTTTTGATTTGCTACAACATTTAATTTAATTTAATTTAATTTGTTATCTAATATAGGTTTAGATTTAATTTAATTTAATTTTTTTTTCAGAATAAACATATTATAATATCTAATATGGGTTTAGATTTAAACTAACATGTAAGTATTTTTTTAATGTTTTATTTATTATACACAAACGGATTTTTTTTATTTGGAATATGTTCCACATATGATACAATTTTTTGAAAATTAGTATAGTTTTTTTACTAATGTTATATTATTATTTTTTAGTTTAACCCAATTTTATTTTTAATATTATGATAGTCTTACGCAAATATAGTTATTATTTGATATATTTAAATTATGAAAAAATTTACTATTTTGCAAAGGTTATGTGTATTTTATTTTTTCAAATAAGTTTGATTGTATTAGCTTTTTTCATGTTTAGTTAATATTTTAAAATTTATTATCTTCAAAACTACAATTTAACCCCTCACGTTACGTGTTTGTCCGTTGCTAATTTTAAATATAATTCACACGTTTTTATTTCGAGCATAAGAAGGAAGAGTTCGAATCGCAGATAAGTCAGGAGGGAGTCGGGCTATCAACTCCCCTCTCTCGGGATCATATCAACCAAATCGTCGTTGAGGTATTAATTTAATTCAATTACGTAATTTATAACATTTAAATTATTTGATTTCAAGTAATTCTGTATTTAATTATTTTGTAGGGAACTCCTTGCTACAAGGGACGCCTATTCGGACTCAGTAAGCTCGTGACAGCAGATGGAATGCCTGCGAGTGTTGACCTCACACAGAGAGTCAGCGCGAGCGGCAAGAGCTGGTCAACCTCAGGGGGAATTAAAACGATATTTCTAGGGAACTACATGAGACGAAGGAAAGGACGGTGAGGGCTGAAGCACATATAGCCCACCTTATGCGGCTTTTCAACACTTTGGGGACTTTACCTGACGACAACGAGACCCAAGATTCGACGGGCATTTAGAATATGTTTTCTGTATAATTTTAAATATGTTTCTATATAATTTTAAATATTCCAAAATTTATTTTAATATAATTTTTGAAAATTTTAATTTACATATTTATAATATTTTAAAACAAAAATAATTTAAATATAAAATAAATTTATTTTAATTTAAATATGAAATTTACAAAATAAAAATTAAACAAAATCGACGGGCCTAAACCGATAACAACTGACGGGAATAAACCGATGCACCTCGACAAAGCCGAAACAATGACAAATGACGGCACAAAAGCGACGGACACCGACGAGGTTGAGCTGACGGCAACCGACGGGACTGAGCTGACGGCAACCGACGGGGCTGAGCCGACGGCAACCGACAGGGCTGAGTCGACGGCAACCGACAGGGACAAACTGACGATAACCGACGGATCTACGCCAATGAGAACCGACAGTCTAAGTCGAAACAACCGATGTGTCTAGGCCGAGGACAACCGACGGGTTTACGCTAATGACAACCAATGGCCAGGACCGATGCGCACCAACCGCAATCGACGGTATAACAACGACCGCAGTCGACAGGAGTAAACCGACAAACACCGACGGTGCGAAACCAACAGGTAGCCAATGACTAAAACTGGTCGGTTGTCGTTGGTTTAACCGATGACCAACCACGGGAAGACCATTTTCCAACGAAGCCAAGTCGACCAACACTTCCCGTCGGGTGCCATCGGTTTGACAATAAATCCGACGGAAACCGACCGTATTAACCGTGGATTTCGAGTATGTTTTCTTGCAGTGATTATATTGTAGGCCTAGACATGATGGGTTTTGGTTCGGGTTTAGTTTGGATCTTTTCGGGTTTGGGTTTTTGGGTTTAGTAATTTAGAATCCATTCGGATATTTCTATTTTTTGGGTTTGGTTCGGTTCGGATATAGATTAGGTTCGGGTATTTATGTATAAAAATTCAAAAATAGTAAAGAATTAATAAAAATAAATCTAAAAAGTCTAAATTTAACAAAAGTATATCAGGTATCTATTCGGTTCTATATTCGGTTTCAGTTTGGGTTTAGATTCAGGTTCGGTTTTTCAGGTATATAAACTTGGAACTCATTCGGATATTTTATCGGGTTTGGTTGGGATTCAATTCCTATTTTTTGAATCAATTCCGGTTCAGGCTTCGAATATCAGGTTTTATGCCAGAACTACTATACTGGTAGGCTACTGTGTGAATAATAATTTCAATTAACTCATACTTTCTGAAGAATTTACGGCCCACTCTCTATGGCCTACCACTCATATACCAAACATTTTTTTCATTACATGTTTGAGCTATGATTTGAATGGTATCCCAGCATCAGAAAATAATTTTATGACTCGCTGTTTCTAATTAATCAAGATGGTGGAAAATTTGGAAGAGGACCTACCTTCTTTACCCATACGAAAAAGGTTTAGAGTTGCCAAAAAAAATTTTAAGTCTAGACTTTAACTCCAATTGGTTAATTCCTATGAGATTTAAACCTACCTGCGAAGAGTCAGCACAAATAGTCTCTGCTATTTCTTTTTTTTTTCTGATAATTTGAGTGTCTTAACTTACTTGGGAGTTGGTAGGACCATTTTAATTTTTTTCCGTAATGTGTTTAGAATAGTCAGCGGATACACCCAAAGGACACAATGCCTATGAGATCTACCATCGTTCTCGGGGATCTGTCCTCCTTATATGAATACCACAGTAACTATAACTCAAAGCGTAGTGGTGGCACTTATAGTTGTAAGCTCGTTACCATCAGTCCAGAAAATCTGGTTAGTCTTTACAATTTTATAGTCTAATATTTCCTAAAATTTCAAATAATATTATGTGGAGATATGATTTCAAGGAATCAAAATCTGGATATGTGACAGGTTTAATTACAAAACATATAGTTTAATAAGTAGTGCTAGAATTCCTCCATGTAATTGTAATTACGTTGTCATAACTTCACTGGTTTGGTTGTCCACTCTCTTCTAATATAAGTGTTGGGTTTTATCAAAACAATAATGGGCTCAAGTGAGTGTCACAGGCCCATGAATTTTGATTAAGATTATCTGACCCATTTGAGATATAGTATACATATATATATATATATATATACGTATATATACGTATGTCGTTGAATAAACGAATACACATACAGATGAAAAAGGTTGCAGAGAACGATTTGAGCTCAAGTGGAGAGATAACGTGAAGCTCTAGAGAGAAAATAGATAGAGAGAAAGTGCGTGCGATTGAGAGAGCCAACTTGATCGAACTCATCTTCTTCTTTTTGAGCTAAGTTCTCTATTCTTGTGACCGATTAGTTTCATTCTCAGTTTCAGATTCTTAAGATAAAGGCTCATTCTTTGAGTACACAGAGATTGAGTTCTGCAGAGTTAATGTCCTAAGTGATTTCTTTCTGAAATCTGTACTCGATTGAAGGGCTCAATTGCTTAAGCACAGAAGTCAATTACTTCAACTCTGTTCATCTTTCTTATCTTCTTTCTTAGATAGATTTGATATTTGTTGCATCTCTTCAAGATTCAAGTTCTCGTGCTATCAATGTTAAGCAATTGATCGATCAAGAGATCCATGGCGAAGAATAGCATAGTTTCTTACTTGTTTAAACTGAAACCTCTCACCGGATCCAACTACCAAAGATGGTCAGAGGAGTTGCTCTTCTTTTTCCAAGAAACAGGACTGGATTATGTTCTCACTGAAGACGATGAAATGATTAAAGAAAGCGATACATATGATTCGGTTCAGATTCAATCAACTCAGCAAAAGAAAGACTCATCTGATCAATCTCAGATTCAAGCGGTCAAGCATAAGAGAGATGGAAGCTTCGAAGAACATAATATGACCTGTAGAGGTCACATAATCAGACATCTCTCAGAAAAGCTTTTTGATATCTATGTGAGGTATGATTCAGCAAAGGAGATATAGTTGAATCTTAAGAAGAAATACGGTGGAGAGGATGAAGGAAAGAAACAGTATATCACATCTCAGTGGACTTGCTTCAAGATCCAAGATAATCTGCCTGTTCTAGATCAACTCCATGACTATGAAGCTATAATCTCAAGAATTCAAGCTGAAGGCATGCCTATCGACAATCATCTTGCAGCATTGGTCTTAATCGGTAAACTTCCAGACTCATGGAGTAGTTATCACTCAAAGCTGAAACATGAAAAGAAAAGAATGAACTTGGACGAGTTAATATCGGATATTATGATTGAAGAAGCTAACAGAAGGTATCAAGGTAATGACTCTGGAACAAGTTTATATAAATCTGATGCTAACCTTGTAGAGAGCTCCTCTGGAAATGGCGACAAGAAATGGAAAGGCAAAAAGAAAGCCAAAGACAACAAGAATGCTCAGAAACATTTTGTTGAGTTTAAAAGAAATTTAAAGTGTTGAACTGTGGAAAACCAGGACACAAGAAGAATGAATGCAAACTCACTCGACAACAAAAACAAGTACAGGATTTTGAAGCTCCCTTGACTGAAGACATTTTACTGTGGTGACTAAAGCATTTGTTGCATCAGAGAAAGTGGAATGGATTGTTGACTCAGGATCAACTAGACACATTTGTAATCAGAAATCTCTATTCAAGAAGTTGTAGGACAATGAAAGCAACACTGTGTACTTAGGCGATGCAAGAGGACTGAAAGCTGAAGGAATTGGAGAGGTGGAGCTGAAGCTGTCATCAGGGAGAATCCTTACTTTAACTAGGACTCTTTTTGTGCCTGATATGCATAGGAATCTGATATCTAGTGCATTGTTAATGAATGCTGGGGTAAACAAACAATAGAGGCTGGGATATTAATTTTGACTAAGAATGGGAACTATGTGGGTAAAGCATTCTGCATTGGAAATCTCTTTGTACTTGAAACCGTTGATATGAATAAAGTGAATGATTCTGTGTATTTGGTCTTGAGTTATGATTGTTGGCATAGTAGACTTGGTCACTTGAATGCCAAATCGATAAAAAGACTGAATCAAGCAAATTTGATTCCTCATATCACCGATTTCAGTTCAAAGAAATGTGAAATATGTGTAGAAGCTAAACATGCTAGATTGCCCTTTAAAAACTCTATAACTCGATCCTCATCTCTCCTAGAACTGATTCACTCTGATATTGCTGACTTTAAAAACACACCACGTAAAGGAGGGAATGTTATTACATTACATTTGTGGATGATTATTCAAGATATGCTCGTGTCTACTTAATAAAAACTAAAGATGAAGCTTTTGACATGTTTGTTCAGTTTAAACAGGAAGCTGAAAACCAACTGGACAAGAAAATAAAGAGATTACGGTCTGATAGAGGAGGAGAGTACATGTCAGAAAAATTCAGAACCTACTGCATAAATGAAGGCATCATACATGAGACATCGGCTCCATATTGTCCTCAGCAAAATGGAATAGTCGAGAGGAAAAATAGAACTCTTAAGAACATGATGAATGCTATGCTTCCTGGTTCAGGTTTGTGTGATTAATTGTGGGGGGAAGCCATTCTAGCTGCGTGTTATATACTTAATAGAGTTCCTCACAAAGGTATTACAGAAACTCCTTATGAATTGTGGAAAGGTTTTCCACCAAACCTCAATTATATGCGTTCTTGGGGTTGTCTAGTAAAGGTGGGCTTACCTGAATTTAAGATAAACAATATTGGACCTAAAACTGCAGATGCTATATTCATTGGTTATGCTATCAATAGTGCAGCATACAGATGTATTTTTTTTGATAAATCCACCATGTGTCTGAGTAATGTGATAGAGTCAAGAGATGTGGAGTTTTTCAAAGAAATTTTTCCATCTAACAAATCTAGAGTTGCAGTTGATACTTCAGATTTTGTTGCAGAAACAGTGATCAACAAAAATTCACAGACGAATGCATCAAAGATAAGAACATCAGATGGTATGGAGATCTCTGATCTGAGAAGAAGCAAACGGGTGAAAACTCCTACAGACTTTGGTGCAGATTTTATAACAAGCTTTCTGGTGGATGAGAATGAGTTAAATGAAGAAATAGTTTTCACATTCTTGCTGGAAGAAGACCCTGTGACATATTCAGAAGCGATGAAATCAATTGATGCATTGTTTTGGAAAGAAGCTGTTGAATCTGAGTATGACTCTATCATGACAAATCACACATGGGAAGTTGTTGATCTTCCAAAGGGTTGCAATATGATGAAATGCAAGTGGATCTTAAAGAAAAAACAGAAAGCAGATGGAACAATAGACAATTTTAAGGCCAGACTCGTAGCACAAGGTTACAGTCAAGTATAGGGAGTGGATTACTTCAATACATACGCACCAGTCACTAAGATCGCATCCATCAGACTTTTGTTAGCTACTGCGTCAGCTCACAGAATGATAGTGCATCAAATGGACGTCAAGACGGCCTTCTTGAATGGTGATCTAGATGAGGAGATCTATATGATGCAGCCAGAAGGGTTAGTGATTGAGGGACAGGAAAATAAAGTGTGTAGATTGAAGAAATCTCTGTACGGCTTAAAACAAGCTCCTAAGAAATGGTTTGAGAAGTTCAGCACAGTGTTAATGGAGAATGGATTCACGACCAATTCAGGTGACACTTGCATTTTCTGCAAAGAAGTAGAGCTTGACTATGTGATTATTTGTCTCTACATTGATGACATGTTGATTCTAGGTTCGAATCTAATCATAGTAGAGGAAACTAAGAGTTTTTTTAGTAGTAAATTCAGTATGAAAGATCTTAAGGAGGTAGATGTCATCCTAGGAATAAAGGTGTCTAAAACAGACACAGGGTTTTGGTCTGTCTCAATCTCATTACCTATAGAAAGTCCTTAAGAAATTTGGTTATTGGAATGAATCTGTGCTAGAACTCCTTATGATGCCTCACTACACTTAAGTAAAAATAGAGGTGATAGTGTGAGACAAAGTGAGTATGCTAAGATTCTGGGTAGTGTGATGTATCTTATGAACTGCACAAGGCCAGACATAGCTTACGCAGTAAGCAGATTCAGTAGATGTACTCATAGTCCAAACGACGATCATTGGAAGGCAATGGATCGCTTAATGAGATATCTTAAGGGAACATTAAACTGGAAACTAGAATATGATGGTTCTACGTGTGTTATAGAAGCATTTTGTGATGCTAACTGGGTCATGGATCATAATGAAATCATTCTACAAGCGGTTATGTATTCAGGCTGGTTGGCGGTGCTGTTTCATGGAGATCACGCAAACAGACCTGTATTGCAAGGTCCACAATGGAGGCTGAGTTGATTGCATTAGAATTAACAGGACAAGAAGCTGATTGGCTGAGAAATGTCTTTGCAGACTTGCCAATGGTTAGTAAACCTTGTCCTTCTATATTGATAAGGTGTGATTCTCAAGTTGCCATTAGAGTAGCTATGAACAAGTTGTACAATGGTAAGAAGAGACACATTCGAATGAGACACAAAGTGTTGAGAGGACAGATTGATTTTGGAGTCTTGTCAATAGAGTTTGTGAGATCTGTAAAAAACATTTCAGATCTGTTAACAAAAGCTTTGTGTGGTCGAATGGTTAAAGACACATCTAAAGAGATGGGTTTGTCTTGGAATTAAGTTTTGTGAATTTCTCTAGCTCCTTACCAATGGATTTATTGAATTAAACCATGGTTTAAAAGGTCAAACAAAGAGGAAGACATGAGTAAAGCTTTGAATAAGTCTGAATGTTTTGAGCTGAATGAACAACTTCAATGAAGTGTAATGTTCTTGCTTGTAATAGGAATGTAAAGTACTCAACTTGTACATGTTATACTATTCAGTTTCTCGTGAAAAGAAACAGATCATGTAATGGTATTAAAGATATTGACATACATGTTCATGATGACTAATTCAAACATATGCGATTTTATCTCAAGAAGGAAAGGATTGATTCAAGTCTTGACAGACATCAATGAAGAACTATGCTGTATTATTTAGATCAAGTGGGGGATTGTTGGGTTTGAACAAAATAATAATGGGCTAAAGTGAGTGTCACAGGCCCATGAACTTTGATTAAGATTATCTGACCCATTTGAGATATAGTATACGTATATATATACGTATGTCGTTGAATAAACGAATACACATACAGACGAAAAAGGTTGCAGAGAACGATTTGAGCTCAAATGAGAGAGATAACGTGAAGCTCTAGAGAAAAAATAGATAGAGAGAAAGTGCGTGCGATTGAGAGAGCTAACTTGATCGAACTCATCTTCTTCTTCTCGAGCTAAGTTCTCTATTCTTGTGACCGATTAATTTCATTCTCAGTTTCAGATTCTTGAGATAAAGGCTCATTCTTTGAATACACAGAGATTGAGTTCTGCAGAGTTAATGTTCTAAGTAATTCCTTTCTGAAATCTGTACTTGATTGAAGGGCTCAATTGCTTAAGCACAGAAGTCAATTACTTCAACTCTGTTCTTCTTTCTTATCTTCTTTCTTATCTTCTTTCTTAGACAGATTTGATATGTGTTGCATCTCTTCAAGATTCAAGTTCTTGCGCTAACAATAAGTTCTTGACAAAAATATCGAGTAATTTTATTATTAATGATAATACAACCTCATATATTTTTGCTATATTTTCGGTTAATTTACTATAAACAAATCCTAGAGCAAAATCAGATGCATAATTTCCCTTGACCAATAATTCGACAAAAGAGATGCTTTATTAGATGATATTATTCTCAAGAGCCAAAGAGGACCGGACCGGCCCATCCCGGTTTAAGTTCTGAGCCCTGCTTCATATGTAGTAGGGGTTATAATCATTTGACGATGTCTAATTGTCTAAAAACTGAGTGATTATAGTCTTTTGAAAATGCCATAAAAGAGTCTCAACTATTATTATCAAACGCTTAAGAGGATAACATATCATATGATTTCAAATACAATAAGGCCAACGGCCAACTTTGATTTGAAAGTCTCTGCCGGGAAGTCAACCTTCTACCTTGTATTTTATTTTATTTGCCAATAATTCATCCTTAACTAGAGTGAATACTAATTTTTATACTCTAATAATGTATGTATTTTTTAAGTTTTATACAAACAAATTTTATTTTAAAGTTGCCATTTATGAAACTATACATTTCAGTTTTAAAAAATTCAAGTTAATCCCACAAAATTAAAACTAATTCGCAATAGAATTTAAATTATTAAAATTATGATAAATAAAATATATCTGAGACAAAGAATCTAAATCTACTACTAAAATATTAAAAGTCTACTATATGTGTCTGAAAAACAAATTCAAAATACGTATGAGTATTGTTATTAATTTTTTTTAAGATAAGACTTAAATGATTAAAGATAGAGGATAACATTATGAGAAATGATCGACAGTTTTTTTACAATAAACTAATTGATGGCATATTTTATGTAAAACGCTAATATTTCTTACATAACAACAATACAAAATTTTACATGTTTACACTTGTCTACACTAGAAATTTATGTCCGAAATAGTTTTTCTTATACGTTAACCAAAAATTTCCAGAGTGAAAGGGCTTATAGTTGAATGGATGACTTACAAAATATAGGAGGAAAAGTCTTAAAGTCAACTAATAAAGACGTGTGATTAAATCCTCCAAGTCTAGTGTTTCTGTCGTTTTCAATCTTGACTTGGTCGTGGCTCGACCTTTCCACTTTCTCTTTTTGTCGCCACTTGTTTCCTCTGGTTTATGTTTGTTTAATCATTTATCTACTCTGCTCAACTTAAACTAACCCCGGAAAAAGAAACAACTATTCACATATCAATCATGTTCTCTTCAGTACTCTCCCGATTCTCAAAACCCAATTCATGTCTGCTCTTGCTTTTCTTCTTCTCCTATTTCCTCCATTTTTCTTGTGCTCGAAGTCAACGAGAAGAAGATATGGTATGTGATCCTCTGTTTAAGTGTGGGAATCTCACCGCCGGTTTTCCTTTCTGGGGAGTGGCTCGGCCCCAACCTTGTGGTCATCCATCTTTAGGGCTTCACTGCAATACGCAATTTAATTCGACTTCTCTAATCATCTCAAGTAAGATGTACCGAGTTCTCGAAATAAACATCACAACTAGTACTCTTAGATTAGTAAGGCAAGACTTTTCAGGTTCATTTTGCTCAGCTTCATTTAGCGGCGCAACGTTGACTCCCGAACTCTTTGAGCTTTTGCCGAATTACAAGACCCTCTCTGCTTATTTCCTCTGCCGCCGTCGCTTTCACTATCCTGCCAGTTTTATATGTCAAAATACGGGTGTTGGTTCGATGCATCAGAATGATTCGTATCACAAGAACTGTGGTGGGAGTTTCAACATCAATGTTCCGATAGGTTATGCTCCAGAGGAGAAAACTTTGAATGTGACCAAATTGGAAAGTGTTCTTAAAAAAGGATTCGAGGTGAAGCTGAGGATTGATGAGAGACCATGTCAAAAATGTAAATCTGCCAGTGGAATCTGCGGCTACGATGGTGAAACTCAGGTCTGCTGCAAGAGAAACTCGTCATCAGAAATCAATTGCACTCCAATGATTCCATCTAAATCTAGTGGTAAGTATCTGAACTATCATCAAGTTTCATATGCATAGCATATAAGTGTTTTACCTTGTCAAACTTGTGCAGTATCAGAAATTTTCTTTTCTTTCAATCTTCCACTGTCAGTTTTAGCAGTGTTAAGACATACCTTACTTCCTAGTGAGCTCACGAGAGAAGGTAGAAACTGATATCTACAAAGTCTTGATCTATCTCCAACAACTTGGCATACACAATTTCAAGTCATTTTCAGACTATAGAAGTCTTACTTATCATGGATCTGTCTCCTTTTATCTCTATTCCTTCTTTTTCATTAAAATCAGTCATTTTCCAAGGAAAATACTAAAGAGTCCTTGTCTTGTTCCTCTCGTTTTTCCCTTCACATACCTTCTGATGCTAAGAGTCAAGTGTTTCTTCTTTCTCTTGATGCCCTCTTGGAAATTTACTTCATTAGTCGATTTTTAACCTATTCGCTTGACTTTTCCAAGCAAAGTGCTTTAACCGGCACTTGCCATTTATGTCGTCCTACAAAAACAAAAGAAAATAATCATTTATAAAAAAAATCTTTTGATTGATTTATTGTCCTGACTATCTAGTAGTCTATTTCGAAGACTTGGTCATCCTAACCCACCTAATTCAAAAGAAATTTCCCATTGGAAATTAACTACTTGATAAACAATAAAGAAAAATGAACCTTATTTTTCTCGACTCATATAAAATCAAGACACAAACACGATTTACCCAATTCATCATCTGTCGTTTACCTCTTCTTGTTCTTGGTCTTCTCCTTCTTTTTCTTCTTCCTTAAAACTCTTTTTCATCTCCATAGCAAAAAAAAGAGAGAGAGAGGAAAGCACCATGATCAATCTAACTCTATCTCTTACAAAATCTTTATCTTATATAATCATATGGATACTCTTTGTGACCCCCTCTTGTGTTTTGTCATATGAAGTGCATCACATGAAGTGCGCTCTTCCCTTTGAATGCGGCAATCAGAAAGATCTTAATTATCCGTTTTGGAGACCAGACAGAAAAGAGTGCGGTCACCCGGATTTTAAGGTAAACTGCAGCGACGATTTTGCAGAGTTTAGTATATCCTCTGTTAGGTTCAGAATCCTTGAGATGAACTCCACGACTCGTATAATAAAACTTGCCAGAAAGGATTACCTCAATAATCTTTGTCCCCAATATCCTGAGAGCGTATCAATTATCCAAGATGTCCTTCGATTTCTTCCAGACACGATGCTTCTCAGTTTTTTTTATAACTGCTCTGGTCCAATGGAACATGTACCTTCCGATGCTTTCATTAGACAGCTTCACTGTGCGGATGAAACTGGTGGTCAAAGTTACCTTATCCCCCCTTCACAGTCACGAGATAGAGCCATCTTAGGCGAGTTTGATGCCTTGTGCAAAATAAACTTCCATATTCCGGTATCTCTAGATGCCTTGAGAATAACAGAAGGAAATCAGAGTCTGGAGGCTATGAAGGAGGCTCTTGATATGGGCTTCAAGCTTACATATAACTGGAAATGTTGGCGATGCCTAAAATCTAAGGGTTTTTGTGGATATGATGAGAGCACGGGAGAATTCATTTGCTATTGTAAAGATGAGCCTCATAAGCATACTTGTGATAAGAAGGGTAATGGTATCTTCTCTCAGTCTCTGGTCTCTCGTCTCTCTGAATATTTCAGCTGACCTATTCCAACCTAAAAGTAGATCTAATAAATCCATGTTTGCATCTGATTAGCTAATCTTCTTCCATAAGAACCAGATCTTTCCGTTCCTTAGAAACTCCCTTAAGCTTTTTTACCCTTTGTTTTTTGCACGATTCTAAAGTTCTGTCTTGAATTTGTACTGACATTTTTTCTCATGATGTTTTTGTTCATGCAGGTCTCTCCAAAAAAGCCAAATTAGGTAGAAATCTATAATTTTCCTTTCAGGGAAACTATTTTCAGTAGAAAATACCTCAGAAATAGCATAATCTTACAAACCTCTTGTCTTTATGTTCGTCTCTAGGTATTGGTTTCGCTTGTGGATTCTTGGGCGCCACTCTTATAATTGGACTTCTGCTCTGCCTCTACATCCGAAGAAAGAAAACACTGGCAGCTCAATACACAAACAAAGCCCTATCAGAAACAACACCTTACTCAAGCAATAATACGTTGTCAACCACTCCAACTTCCACAACAATCTCTGCCAGCAATCACTCTTTTCTACCCTCAATGTCTAATCTCGGAAACGGAAGTGTTTACTTCGGAGTTCAAGTTTTCAGTTATGAAGAACTCGAGGAAGCCACTGAAAATTTCTCTAGAGAGCTTGGAGATGGAGGCTTCGGTACTGTCTACTACGGTAAGAACCATTACAAAAATGAATATGTACCAATTAAGCTTCAAACTTGGCATTGAAAGCTTATGCAATTCTGAAGGCACACTAAAGGATGGAAGAGCTGTGGCTGTAAAACGACTGTTCGAGAGATCACTAAAACGTGTGGAGCAATTCAAAAACGAGATCGAGATATTGAAGTCCTTGAAACACCCGAATCTAGTGATTCTATATGGCTGCACAACAAGACATAGCAGAGAATTACTCCTAGTGTATGAATACATTTCTAATGGTACACTTGCTGAACATCTCCATGGAGACCAAGCAAAATCTCGTCCTATTTGTTGGCCTGCACGACTCCAAATCGCCATTGAAACCGCCAATGCATTGTCCTATCTCCACGCCTCAGGTAAACAAAATTGAACACACACATACACAATGAGATATTCCTGCAAATTGCTGAATTGTGTGTGATGATAAATTCTCTGATTTTAGGGATCATACACAGAGATGTGAAGACTACAAACATTCTTCTAGATAGCAAATACCAAGTGAAAGTAGCTGATTTCGGACTCTCACGACTTTTTCCGACGGATCAAACACATATATCCACCGCACCACAAGGCACTCCTGGATATGTTGATCCTGAGTACTACCAATGTTACCGTCTCAACGAGAAAAGCGACGTTTATAGTTTCGGAGTAGTTCTCTCCGAACTAATCTCATCCAAAGAAGCCGTCGACATAACCAGACACCGTCAAGACATTAACCTAGCAAACATGGCGGTTTCGAAAATTCAAAACGACGCCGTTCACGAGCTTGCCGATCTATCTCTCGGATTCGCAAGAGATCCAGCAGTGAAGAGAATGATGCTGGCGGTCGCTGAATTGGCGTTTCGGTGTTTGCAACAGGAGAGGGAAGTTCGGCCATCGATGGACGAAATCGTTGAGGTTTTAAAAGGGATTCAGAAGGAAGGAATACGAGATTTGCCGTCGGATGTAGAGGAGATTAATGTGAGTAGCAAAGATGACATTGGATTGCTAAAGCATGGTGTTCCTCCGCCGGTATCACCGGAGACTGATAAACTGACGAGTAGTTCGAATACGACGGCGAGTTCGTTTTGAGAAAGTAGAAAGACTCTGTACCGAAATGAAGGTTCGTTGTCAGTAAATAAACCATTGTTGATTTTCTTTTGACTTAAGAAAAAAAACTTTTGACTTTGTTATTTTTTTGGTCAACAAAACTTTGTGTTTTGTTATTTTTCTTGCTCTGACGTACTTACTACATAATTACGACTAGAATTTTTATTTTTTCCAGTTAAGCTTTATTTAATTAATAAAAAAAATGTAACCAATTGCAAGTAGTCTTTAGTCTAGTGGCTGGTAGTAAGTCCATTAAAGATAGGCACACATGCACCTACGAGATTTATATAGGAATTTTGCTAATGGGCCGGCCTTTGTGGCCCATATTGATATTGCCGTTGACAAAAAAAAAACGTAACCAATTAGAAAATGTTTACAGAAGATGTGGAAAAAGAAGAAACAGCTTACAAACGACAAATATAGCTAGATAAATCTCTATAAGATAACAAGTAATTCAGTTAGTTCTTAATTTAGCTTGATATTAGGTGTTAAGATTAAATTTTACTCACTTTAGTTAAATTTAGGTTATAGATTAAATTGTTATCGATCCAATAATTACTTTTGACAACAACAAAAAACTAAACAAATTTTTTATACTGCGAAATTTTCAATTTTAATTTTCTAAAAATCATAATAATGAAAATAATCTAAACAAGCTACAAAATCTTCTATAATCTTCAAGATAAGTTTTGAATACTAACCCTTCATCTCAATTTTGAATTATTTTTATGATTTCAGAGTTGTCGATTATGTCATGTTTATGTTTAAAAAATAAACATGACATAACCCAAATAATTGTCTTAAATTAGGACTAAAGAAAAGATAAAATTTTCTTTATTCTACACACTCGTAGATTAAAAAAATCTATCAATCTATTGGAAAATAAAATCACCCTAATTCCAAAGAAAAACTCAAAAAAATTTCAAGACACGTCTACAAAATATCTATAACCAGTAAAATCTAATAATAGTGATAATAGTCTACTCATCATATCCTCCAGAAAAATTAGGACAATGAGTCTCAAGACATGATAATTAGCGGTTTAAGATCTTCAACTAACTTACAAGCTGTTGTAAAACTAGCTAAGGATTGGTTTCACGCTAATGATAACGATCGAAGAAGAAGAAGCAGAACACAAAATCAACAACGAACAAGAAACTAAGCACGCACCGGAATTAACGTGTTCAGCCTCCACTACAAAAATGTAGCAGCCTACTCACGCCGGGATTGACTTCCCGGGGAATCCACCAGAAAACAGAAGAGTTTATACAACAATAACAATACTCTCTCAGTTCTCTGTAATTATCTCTCTCACATCAAAACCCAGAAAACTTACAGAAAAATTAATGAGCTTAAGAAGATAATAACAAACCCGATTCTCTCTCTCGTTACCTCCACACAACGCGTATCATGAAGAATCTGTGAGTCATTATATATAGATCACTCTTAAACAAGTTTGTTAGTAACGGAGAATCAAATCCGTTCTTCACAGACACCGTCACAGCAACGACGTTAGTCGTTTGTCTGTTAGAAGAGATTCCCGAAGTTTCATTGTTTCACCATGGGCCTTCAAACCTAAGTCAAGCCCAACACAACAAACTTCTTGCCCATTATCGAACAGGCCTCTACTGGGTTAAGCCTATTTCAACAAAACTCCACCAATTGGCTTAATATAATAGTCTCTGCAACTTATCTTCTGAACTTTACCTCGTTACTCTTCCACAAGCTTCTCCTGTCAATCCTGGTTGCTGAATCTTCTTACTCAGCTCCTAACTGAAGCAATA
This sequence comes from Lepidium aucheri, assembly GCA_900406435.1. Taxonomy (NCBI): domain Eukaryota; kingdom Viridiplantae; phylum Streptophyta; class Magnoliopsida; order Brassicales; family Brassicaceae; genus Lepidium; species Lepidium aucheri. The sequence goes on from OVBA01000177.1 coordinate 18,287, forward strand.
ACATTGCATCAGTCAGTTTGTTCACAGGTAGAACCTTTGTAAATATATCAGCAGGATTACAAAGTGTTGATATCTTTGACACTTTGATCGATCCTTCCTCAATCCTCTCTCGGATATGATGATATTTTACAGATACGTGCTTGGTGCAATCATGGTGAACGTTGTTCTTTGCCAATGCTATAGCACTTTGAGAATCACAGAACACCTCCACCTGATCTTGTCTGTATCCCATTTCTGCAACCAAGCCTCTTAACCAAGTAGCCTCTTTAATTGAGTCAGTCAAGGCACTTCCAGCTCACTATACTATCTCCAAACATGAAAACAAAAAACCTATAATTGACCTCCATTTGTCAAGAAGCAAAATTTGAATCACTATAGCCAACCAGTTTCAGCTCTTTGCTTTTTTGAAACACCAAACTGACCTCTGCATATCCTTTTATATATCTTAAAACCCATTTCAACGCTTCCTAGTGAGTTTTAACAGGGTTTCCCATGAACCTACTGACCATTCCAACAACATATGCTATGTCAGGCGTTGTTCCAATCATAACATACATAATGCTTCCTACTGTATTTGCATGTGGAATTGACCTCATAGCATCTGCTTGCATCTTTAATTCATCAGCAGTTGCAGATTTCAGCTTGAAATGAGCACCAAGAGGAGTCCTTGATGCCTTTCCTTGATCCATCTAAAAAAGTTTCGGAATCTTCTCAATATATAACTTCTGAGACAACTCAATTCTGAAACATTTTATGTCCCTCACGATGTCCATACCCAGAATCCTTTTAGCAGGACCAAGATCCTTCATGTCAAACGTCTTGCTCAGCTTCTTCTTTAGAGCTATGATTTCTTGCATATCCTTTGATGCTACAAGCATATCATCAACATATAAGAGAAGATAGATGAATGTTCCCTTGCTTGTTTTCTTAATATAAACACAGCTATCATAGTCGCTTATTTTGAATGATAATTCCAACATAAACTTGTTGAATTTCTGGTTCCATTGTTGAGGACTTTGTTTCAGACCATACATAGATTTTTTATGCAAACAGACATGATTTTCTTGGCCTTTTTTGATAAAACCTTCAGGTTGTTGCATATATATAGTTTCCTCTAGTTCACTGTGAAGAAAAGTAGTCTTCACATCAAGTTGTTCAAGCTTTAACTCTTCATGACCAACAATCTTAAGCAGCAACCTGATTGATACATGCTTCATAACTGGAGCAAAAATCTCATTATAGTCAACGCCTTCCTTTTGAGAGAATCCTTTTGCCACAAGTCTAGCTTTAAAACGAGGTTCCCCAGTCCCTGGAATACCATCTTTCCTTTTGAAAATCCACTTGCAGCTAATGACCTTTCTATTTGAAGGTTTCTCCACTATGTCCCAAGTAAGATTTTTCATGAGAGAAAGATATTCCTCATCCATAGCAGCATTCCATTTATCCCAAGTTATATCATTCATTGCATCTTCATAACATGATAGCTCAGATGGTTCACCATCTTTGGTTATATGATAACAAAGAGTCACTAAGTTGTTGTCTCGATATCTAATTGGCATTCTGATTTCTCTTCTAGCTCTATCACGTGCCAGCAGATAATCTTCAGTGCTTGGTGATATTTCTGAGTCTGAATCCTCAAAATTTGGCTGCTCAGTCTAATCATTAACAAGAGTATCATCTTTTTCATCCTCTGAAGATTCACAATGAAGCTCTATTAGTCTTTGACCTTCTAATCGTGTTCTTTATCTGACTCTTTATCATTCATAATGTGTTTGTAAAGTTCATCTTCCTTGAATACAATATTATGACTCACCACACACTTCTTTTCATTTAGCAATCATATTCTGTAGCCTTTAACACCAATCGGATAACCTAAGAAGATCCCCTTCTTAGCTCTTGGATTTAATTTTCCTTCATCTGCATGAATATAGGCCACACAACCAAACCTTTTTAGATTTTGATAGTCTCCTTCTTTACCATACTAAACCCTATTTGGTATTTTACAATCTATGGCTGTTGATGGTGATTTATTTATCTGATGAACTGCAGTAGAAGCAGCTTCTGCCCAGAAAACTTTTTGAAGACCTGATTCACCAAGCATACTTCGAACCTTATCCATGATAGTTCGATTCATCCTTTCAACCACACCGCTTTGTTGAGATGTGTATGCCACTGTCTTGTGTCTCACAATACCATTCTCTTTACACATATCATCAAATATAAGATTGCAAAATTCAAGACCATTATTTGTTCTCAGTTTCTTGACTTTCTTATCAGTCTGATTTTCAACCATAATTCTCCATTCGTTAAAGTTGGAGAAAGCCTCATCTTTAGATTTTAGAAAACGAATCTACACTTTCCGACTGTGATCATCAATGATACTCAGAAAATACTAATAACCACCCAGTGATTTTGGTACATACCCTGAGCCCCATAAATCAGCGTGAATATAGCTCAATATCTCCTTTCATATATGTTGACCTTTTGTGAATTTTAGACGATGAGACTTGCCAAATATGCAGTCTTCACAAAACACCAGTTTAGTAACTTCTTCTTTATATAGCAGTTCTTTCTTGACCAATATATCAAGTCCCTTTTGACTCATATGACCCAGCTTACTATGCCATAAACAAGTTGAGTCTACATCGACTTCATTTGCATACTCCTTGCATCCTTTCTTACTTTTCTTTTCACAGACAAAATAGAGAGTCTCAACCTTTTTACCTCGAAGGATTTCTTTGCCAGCTTTAAGGATTCTGAAAATTCCATTTGTAAAACTGAAATTACAACCCTGATCCTCAAGAACCCCTATTGATATCAAATTTCTCTTCATACTTAGAACAAACCTCATAGAAGTTAATACCAGAAATGATCCATCCTCGTTTTCAATTTTCACTGAACCAATCCCTTTAACCTTAGTCACAGAATCATTAGCCATACAAACTGAGCCAGTCTTCTTCTCATCCAATTCAACAAACTGTTCTTTTCTCCAAGTCATGTGAAAAGAACATCTAGAATCAATAATCTATTTATCTTTCAGATCTGCGTTTGAGACATTTAAATTTTCACAAACACAGAGTACATCTACATTACCCTCTACTTGTTGATTAACCTGAGAAGTTTCACCAGGTGGATCTCCATTTCTATGTCCATTGTTCTGAGGACATTATGCCTTGAAATGATCCGCAGAACCACACTTCCAACATGTTTTCTTTTTCTTAGCGTTTCGCTTGCCTTTCTTTGGCTTCAAGTTTGAATGAGAGGCACCTTTACCATTGTTCTTATTCCCGAACCTTTCTGTTTCTCCTTTGACTAATAGTCCCTCTGCAATTGGTTTCGAATCCATGGCTTGGAAACCAGCTATTCCATCTTTTTAGATCTAATAGCTGCCAAGACATCCTGCATTCTCAAAACCGATTTGCTATACCTTAAGGTGTCTCTAAGAGATTCAAACTGATTTGGTAAAGAGCCTAAAAGCATTATAGCTTGATCTTCATTTGAGATCTCAACTCCAGCATATTCCAAATCACCAACAATCTTCAGAAAATCTACTATGTTCTTCTCTAGTGATAAACTATGTGACATCTTATAGTCATCCAACTTATGTTTTAGATAAATCTGACTAGTAAGAGTCTTAGAGAAATAGAGATTATCGAGTACCAGAAACATATCAGCCATTGTGTTCTCCTTAATTATCTTTCTTAGAACATTATCAGCTACGCTCAATATAACTGTGCTTCTGGCCTTCTTCTGTTGATCTGTTAGATCCTGAAGAACAAACTTTAGACCTTGATATTCTTTGACTCTTTTATCCCCATCAGATCCTGAAGCCGCTGCACTGGATTGAGCGGGATCAGGTTTTAACGCCTCTGATAATCCCAGGATTTCCAGATGAGCCATGAGCTTCTCTTTCCACAACATATAGTCATTGGTTCCATTGAACTTCTCCACCTCGATCCTTGCAGAAGCCATCACAGCGATGATCCTCCTTAGCTTCCGAAACACAATGCATAACCTGGCTCTGATACCAGTTATTGTAAAACCAGCTAAGGATTAGTTTCACACTAATGATAATGATCAATGAAGAAGAAGCAGAACACATAATCAACAACGAACAAGAAACAGAGCACACACTGGAATTAACGTGTTTGGCCTCCACTACAAAAATGTAGCAGCCTACTCACGCTGGGATTGACTTTCCGGAGAATCCGCTAGAAACGAGATGAGTTTATACAACAATTACAATACTCTCTTAGTTCTCTGTGCTTATCTCTCTCACATCAAAACCCAGAAAACTTACAGAGAAAATAATGAGCTTAAGAAGATAATAACAAAACTGATTCTCTCTCTTGTTACCTCCTCACAACGCGTATCATGAAGAATCTGTGAGTCGTTATATACAGCTCACTCTCCAACGAGTTTGTTAGTAATGGAGAATCAAATCCGTTCTTCACAGACATCATCACGGCAAAGACGTTAGCCGTTTATATGTTAGCAGAGATTCCTGAAGCTTCGTTGTCTCACCATGGACCTTTAAACCTAAGTCAAGCCCAACACAACAAACTTCTAGCCCATTATCGAACAGGCCTCTATTGCGTTAAGCCTATTTCAACACAAGCCATTGCTTTGTCGTGAATTAATCGGATGGAAACAATTTGTTTTACATAAAATTATAAACAAGTCCAAATGAAACTTGACTATGAGTGAATCGTTGAAAGGCCAGTGATTATGGAGTCCTAGAAAAATAATCATAGTTGCACACGACTATAATCATATCTTGAATCTGTTTCTCCAAATGAATCTCCTTTGCTTGTACTTTCTTAGCATTCACATGGTTCTTAAAAATATTTCTATATAAGAAATTTTCAACAAACAGACAAAAAACCATTATAAAAGAGTTTGTGTTATCCGATTTTGGCCAGATTTTGGCCTTCTTGGTTGATGTTAATTTTCTAGTATTGCAGAGTTTTCAAATCATATTAGAGTAAATCTTCGAATTATTGAAGTTTCTTTGATTGGGATCTGCATGTAGACTTCAATGCTGAGCTAATTCAAGATGCAACATTGCCAAGATCAAAACATTTAGGCTTGAAAACTGACATCACATGATGATTTTAGTAATAATTCCGGCAATACCTTTTACTCCTTGTTAGGGGCTGCAGATACTCACCATTGTTGGTTTTGGCCTTCATGTTATCTGTATTAAATCTTTATTTGTATTTCTACTATTTTTAATCTTTGGTTATCAGTTGGGCTTGGAAAGAGATGCAATTTGGTGGTTTCCGGCAATGCTCATGGCAATACTCGCCGGTGATGATTTTCATATGCCATAACTAACCCCAGATTGACATGTGGAGTTTATGCAGCACAACAACGTTGCTCTTGCTCCTCCTCTTATTTGCTATTGGGCCATGTAGATTGAACTTTTAAAACTTTGTTTGTAAACTTTGTGTATTAAGCTTTTGTGGCATAATAAATAAATTCAATTTCGGAAAAAAAGAGTTTTTACATTTTGGCTTTAAATAGCATCCACCACAAAGTTTTGTAACCTATATTTTAGATTCTTGTTAAACACACTAAGGTTATGCTAATTATCTACGTCGCCAGATTTGATTTTCTATTTGGAAGAAATTTTTTAATATTTAGTTGTGATGAGGAAATATAAGAAATTGTTGAATTTGTTTTTTTATGTATTCACTACAAAAAAATTTGTATTGATATGTAATATATCGTCACAATAACACATATTTCTTCATAATATGAAAATCTTACTATAAATTTGTGACGATTTGTAAATGGTTGTAATACAAGTATCACAAATGCATATTAGTAACAAAAACATCACAATACACTCGTGACGAATAAATCTACTAATAACTTTGTCATAGATCATTACGGAATAGAATCACAGTGATTTGTAACAAACAAAATTTGTAATAAAATTGTATATATAAAACATCACAAAATGTTATTAATATTCATAATCACAATACAGTTGTTACAAACTTTGTAGTGATTTGAGTATATTCTTTTTTTCCCGATGATAGAAAGCTGTTGATTTTTAAATTTAATGCTCATGATTTAAAAATAGAGCAAAGAATAAACAACTAAAATTAAAACTTACATTTTGGATGTTAATCAAAGCTTAATTTTATTTTATGGGTATTTGGGCCATTATACCCATTTATTGTAAATGTTGTTGTTTTCTTTTATCAATAGTATCAATTATAAATGACACATCAATTAGTGCTTAAAAATAAGTGTATATATCTTTTAATATATAAAGATAGTAATTTTTTGGAGGTCAAGATATACTAATTTAATTTTAAAGTTCTAAAAATTAGAAAGCCTAAGCATTACAAATAAACCAAGGTGAGTTGATCTAATACGTAAAACTTTATTCTGATTATCTTTCTTCCATAAAATTTGAACTTTTTCACTGGAAAAAATTATTAGGTATCTATTAAAATATTACAATAATTGTGAAGATTAGAATGAAAGTTTAGGTCACTGTCAAAAAAAACAGAATGAGAGTCTAAGTTTTTTTTGTCACTCTTAATACATTTAAAGTAAATCATGAAACTAGTTCTTCTTTTTTTGACAAACCGAACTTTTATATATTTTAAATAAAATATTCAAGTACAAGATCTTAAATGAGCTTTAGCTATATTGTCGGCTAACATATTAAATTAACGAGGGATAAAGGTGAAGGAAATGAAATCGAAGCAGGTGAGAAGGCTGGTTATATCCGATTGGATACCATGAATTTCAGAGATTGGTAAGCCTAAATTGATAGCTTTGATGAGTGTACTGGAATTAGATTTGATTGCCTGTTTCAGTATGCCTTTGATCTTGGCATCTTCCATGGCCGCTCGCATCTCAGCTGCCTCCGCCACAAGGGGAGAGAAGACATGGTTCAGGTGTGCAGATCCTTCGACTCCAAGCTCGGAATCTAGGTTGAAGATCCACCCTAGCCCTGCGATTTTCGAGCTCCTATTTAACGCCGCATCAACACAGCAGGTAATAGCTCCTTCCAATGTAAATTGATTATTGTTGATTTGGGTGTGATTTGAGCCTCACTCCATTCTTTTGCATCTTGAATAACTTGGTGATAATTTCGGTTACAGAGAAAATTGAGTTCTTGAAGAGCAAGCTGTTTTGAGATTTCCAAATCGTCCATAACAGCCACCCTGCAAGAGGAGAATCGAAATATCCAATGGGTGGTAAGTGTTGTGACTTTTTCAATTTCTTCCAGATTTCTATTGCTGGAGATGGTGATAGACAATTGGAGCTGATGATCGGACTCTTTTCCCATACTTCTCGGGATTTGTTGCAGTGAAACAGAGCATGCTCAATGGTCTCTATCTCTTTGCAGTGCTTGCATCTGGAATCAATCTGCAATTGTCTGTGGATCAGCCATTCGCCCACAGGAAGTGCTCCGGAGAAGATTTTCCACAGGAAAAATTGGATCTTCGGAGGTAATTTTTGCATCCATACATCTTGTAACCAATGAACTTGTGTGCTGGGAGGTGATCTCTCTTGCAACTTCCTGTTTTCCAGCGCAACAAAGTAACCCGTTCTTGTCGAATACTCTCCACTAGGGTGGGACAGCCAGATTTTCTTATCTTTGGCTCTTGTTTTGCTAGTCTTAATCGCTAGTATGTTTGCTTCTAAATGAGGCACTAGCTTTCTGATTTTTGTCAAGTTCCATTCATGAGAGATTGGGTTAATGAGACCAGAGACTAACAACTTCTCTTGTGTTTCCTTGATAGGGCCAACAATAGCCATTGATGATGAGTGGGAAAGCCAGTTCTCATTCCAAATTCTCACCTCAGATCCGTTACCAATGGCCCAACCTAGCTTTTCCTTGAGTAGGTCTCTCCCTTTAAGGATTCCTCTCAATCCATGTGAACATGCACCTTTGGGTTCACAGCTCATAAAGTCGTTCTCTTTGCAGTATTTGGGGAGGAGGACTTGTGCCAGCAGTGAATCCGGCTGTTTAAGCAACCTCCAGCTGATCTTGGCCAGAAGGGCCACATTCATTATTTGGGGATCCTTGAATCCTAATCCACCCGATCTCTTTAATTTGATGAGCTTTTCCCACGCCACCCAAGCCATGCCTTTCCTCGTGTCATTTGCATCCCACCAATACCGAGTCAGGGCTGATTGGATTCGCGAGCAAAGAGATACGGGTAGTAGGAAACACGACATGGCATAAGATGGCACCGAGGTAAGTACACTTTTCAGCATAACTTCTTTTCCAGCTTGCGATAAGAACCTGTTAGACCAGCTTTGACTTCTTTGTTTGATCTTGTCTATTATGTGTGCGAATAAGTCTTTTTTTCTCTGTCCAAAGTGTTCCGGTAGGCCCAAGTATTTGCCTATCCCACCTTCATTCGGAATCTGTAACTGGTTCTTTATTCTTTCTTTGACATGTTGGTTGTGGTGTCTTCTTTGAGAAAGAGACAGACGATTTGCTTTTATTTATCATCTGACCTGAAACTCTCTCGTATTTGTCAAGAATTTTGTGCAATGTTTGAATACTTTGAGTGTTTCCTTTGCAGAAAAATATAGTGTCGTCAGCAAACAGGAGATGATTGATATGTGGGCCATTTACTGCCACTTTCACGCCAAGAAGCTTCTTTTCTTGATGTGCTTTCTTACATAGGCCTGTCAGTACTTCACTACATAGGATAAACACATACGGGGAGAGTGGATCTCCTTTCCGCACTCCTCGTTCCGGTATCACTCTGCCCATAGCTGAGCCATTGACGATGAATGAGTAGGAGACTGATGAAATACATGCCATGATCCAGGTAATCCATTTCTGATGAAAGCCAAGAGTGGACAGTATCGATTCAATGAAACCCCATTCCAGCCTATCGTAGGCTTTGCTCATATCCGTCTTTATTGCAATAGCTCCATATTTTTTTGCTTGTGATGTTTTCAGCATATGAAGGATCTCATGAGTTATCAGAACGTTATCGGAGATTGCTCTTTCAGGAATGAAGGCTGATTGATTGATGGAGATAATCTTTTGCAGTAACGGTCTTAATCTCTTGGAGAGGATTTTTGCCACAATCTTGTACGTCACATTTGTTAAGGCAATAGCTCTGTAGTCTGAAACTTTCCTTGGATTTTGACATTTTGGAATAAGTCTTACAAGTGTTTCGTTAACTGTTCTCGGCATACAACCAGAAATAAAGAAGTTTCTTGTTTCTCTACAAATAGCAGGTCCTAAGAAAGACCAATTTGTTTGGAAAAAGGAGGCCGAGAAGCCATGTGGACCTGGCGCCTTGTCCGCATGTATTGATTGTAAGGCTTGATGAATCTCCTTATCATCAGGTATGGTGAAAGTAGTTCAAAAGTATTTTTTGTGTTAGAAAAGAGAAGATCGAAAGTACGGTCTTGTTCGTTTGGTAGTCGCTAGCGACCGCGACCAGCGACAGTGACCAAAAGTTGTTCGTTTCGCGGCCGCGTAGCGATCAGCGACTACAATTTTGAGTCGCTAAAAAATTCAGCGACTGGTCGCTGAAATTGGTCGCTAGCGACCAGCGACTCCTAAACGAACAACACTAGCGACCAAAAAATTAATTAATTAAAAATATCTTTAAATTAATAAAATTTAAATTTATATTAATAAAAATAAAATTATATAAAATATAATAATTACAATTTACATATTTTTATAAAGATAATAAATATTGAAAAAGTTAAATTTACAAAAAATTGATTTTAGTTGCTAATAAATATATTTTTGATGACTAATAAATAAATGTACTAATATTTTTAATTTAAAATTTTTAATAAAATTTGCATATTTTTTTGCTAAATAAATATCAGTTTTTTATAATTTAGATTAACATACAAATTTTAAAAATTTTATGAATATATAAAAAAATTTATAAATCTTTTTTGTAAAAAATATTTTTTTTAATAGAAAAAGGAGTCTGCTGGTCGCTACGACTGTGAAACGAATAACATAGCGACTAGTCGCAGCGACCAGTCACAGCGACTGACAAACGAAAATAAAACTAGTTTTTTAATCGCGGTCGCTGGTCGTGGTCTCTGGCCGTAGTCGCTAGCGACCACAAAACGAACGGGGCCTACATTGTTTACAAAAATCTGATCTTAAGGTTCCCTAACTAATATGAGAGTTTGTTTTTGTCATTAGTTATTATTAATAATCACAAAAAAACATACAAGTGAAGTATGAGAGTTTAGGTTTAAGTTATATAAATATTATGAGGTGAAGGAAAATATTTTCCTTTTTCTTTCAAGCCAAGCATGGTATATATAGTCCACCATGTGTGTAACCATAACAAAGTGACCAATTTCAGATTGCATCACCACCTTCATTGTCCACGCGAATCATTACTCAATAGAATTTATTTGTCACTTCATAAAATTTAAATTATTTGTATCAAAACAGACATATTGATAAACAGAAATGTCAAACAGAAGAACATTGATTAAATAATCATTTACTGAAGTTCGGTCAAACCATAGTCTCATAGTATGAAACAAAATTCTTCATAATTAATTAACTTTAATATCTCCACAAGCAACCATAATCTGGAGTATGCTGTTCAGATGTGGTTGCCACTAACTTGTCTTCAAACGTCAATTTGAATCCACCATCCCCACAAGTCATCACAACTCACGAAGTTTTACTTGGCCAATTGGGATTTTAAAAGACAAAAAGTGATTTTTTTAAATAAAAATTATGAGATACGTGATCTACAATGCCATTAATGTATAATTTCAGCTTGAAGTCAATCTATTATAATAAATGGATTAAACTATGTATAGTTTTACAGTTAGATCGATAATCTCACTTTCTAACTTTTGATAATATCATGTTAAATAAATACGATTACCTAGAACTAAATTTGAATAGAACTAGATTTAAACATTTGACCAAAGATACATCACAGATTACATAAAATTTTCTAAACAGTAATTTAAGAAACATATTAATTGTCTCTTACAAATTGATTTAATATTTAATTTAAATACAATCTAACCAATCATATATAATTCTGCAGAATATTAAAGGTCAAAACATAATAATTTCATTAAATTTTGCCTAAAACTATGCAAAACACCTTATAAAATGAAACAAAATAAAAATCTTTAAACCCTTTACATTTTGAAACGGAGGGAGTATATAACTATCTCCAACCCAACTCCAAATCTCTTCATCCCTCCAATTTGGAGTGAGATATTTTATATTTACAAATAAATTCTCCAAATTTTAATCTTTTATATTTTATATATATAAAAAATTATTTATATAAATTATTATACTTAACAAAACTATATATTTTAAATTTAGACTAATTTATATTAAAAAATTATTAATATAATTAATTAAAATCAATTTTATGTTTAAAATAGTTATATATTTAATTTAAAAATGCAACAACACAATATCTATATATTAAATTGAACAAACCACTAAATTACTAATACATCTTAAAAACGACAACATAGTAAAATGCATAATTAGTACTAAGATAGAATAAAAACTTAAAATAACACAAACAACATGACTTAATATTCCGGTAAATCATTTGCGGATCCACCAATATCAATGAAAAGTTGACAAAATGAAGTGGATGCTTTGGGAGTTTGTGGAGATGGCTGTAATCCATTTCTTTTCTCCAAAATTTGTGTTTGTTTTGCTTGAAAAAATGCACGAAGATTCATGTTCTATATATGTTTAATTTTAGATAATAGTTTTAGTTTTTTAAAATTATTATTACAACAAAATTAATGGGTGAAATATATATAGATACTAAAACTACAGTGATTTTGTTGACAAAAAAAAAATACCGAGTTACTATCCGTCTGGTGGTTAGGATGATCCATCTAATGACTCAGGGCACCGGGGTTCGATTCCTCTTCACTACACTAGTAGGATTAAAAAGGATTTTAGGGTGTGAGTTAGGTTATGGATCGAGTTTTGTCGATCCAATTGTTGACAAAAAAAAAAATACTAAAGTGGTTTTATTGAAAATATACAACAAATTAAAAAGAGATATATTTGAAATATAAGTTTTGGATAAGAAAATAGAGTAATGGGTTGGAAACGAAATAGAAGAAAAAATAGAGTAGTTTCATTTTAGAATAAAATATGGAAAAATGGGTTGGAAATGATCTTAAAAACACTTTCATCTATCCTACCATATGAAAAATTTATCTTGTCCTTATCTTTTTTATTTCTTCTATTGATCAATCTATTTCTTTAACTATGATTTTTCAATTTTAATACTTTCCATTGAGTTAAAGTTTCATAAAGGGTTTATTGTATAGTTTTGATAATTTCGTATAGTATTAAATACATTGGATTTGAAAACTTTGAAGAAGAATAAAAAAATAAACTGGAGAAAGAGAATATGAGGACTAATTCGCATCTAAAATGATGGTCATATTAAAAGGCTCTCCCAAAATACCCTACAATGCAAATTTGACTAGAAAATGGTCATATTTTTATAATTACACTATTATTATTAATATTTATTTATTTATTTATTTATTTATATTTGCAATAAAACAATAATCATATATCATAATGAATAAAATTGTATGAGTATTTTATGTGATATTAAGTTAAAATTTTCCGTGACTATATATCATATAATATTAATAAGAATATCATGAAAACAATATATTTCTAATCATATTTTTATTAGATATTTGTATGATAGTTTGACAAAATAAAGTATTGATATTTTTTGTGGTAAAGTAAATTATTGATATTGTAGCTTCTTAAATATAACTAGGTACGATAAATATGACATATGTTTCACTAATTTATAACGTATTGCTGATTTTCTTTATACATTGTCCAAAATAATACAATCAGTATTGATATCCAGAAAACAACTGAAAATAAATAAATAGATAATCGTGGATTTTAGACATTTGATACAGGAAAAATGTCAATTTAACCTTGTAAGTACCGAAAAAAGTTGATTTAACATTAGACTTTGGATATAGTTGATTAAATCTTCAATTTTTAGTTGACTTTTGGAAAAAAACTCTCAACTTTGCGTTGACTCGGCCAATTAAACTTTCTGATAATCTCAAATCCAAATTAACTCTAAAATCGAAAGCCAAATTGGTTTTTGGAAGTTTGATTCATTTCTTATCTTCGTTCTGAAAATCCTTTAAGCTTCATTTTTGATCTTATTTCAAGAATGAGTTCAAATTCGTTGGTTTGTCCAAATCAAGTATTTGTTAAAATAAGTACTTATAATAAAAACAATTTGAAACTATTGATCCGGGTTATATGTTCAAAATCGGTAGTTAAATTTGAATATTTGTTTATTTTATTTAAAAATATATTATATTTTAATCATAATTAAAGATATTATATAATTATTGAGCATAACATAAGCTTATTTGAAAATTCAATAATATTGGTTTTTGTTATATATATATATATATATATATATATATAACCTTAAGCTTTAAACATTTATGAATATAAAGTAACGGGTCAATTACTAACAAACCAAATATTGAATTTTTTAATGTTTATTATTTGATTTGTATTTACGAGTAATGAAATTAACTTATTTATGTTTGAGTTAACTATAACAAATACATAAATTTTTGAATCATGTATGAGCTGAATAACGAGTACCATCCAGGTGACAAATAAGTATGCCCAACTGTAGCCCACATAAATTGTGAAATTTCCCGCTATTACATTGTGAAAGTCTACATCTATATGATTTTGAATATAAAAAACAATCTTTTTTTTTTGAAAACTGATTATAATTTAGATTAGAAACTATCTAATTACAATGATTAACCCAAATTCTACACAAAGTGGATCTGATAACAAATAGACTATCAAAAGAGATCTAGCCGATTAAGAGACAATATTAACAATAGAAAAGTGATAAAAGAAGCTTGCTTAAAGAGCAAGTAATAAGACTTCAAGAACACACAACTAAAAAGTTCTTGGAACTTTGTTGGATAATTCACCCTCAAATTCTTGGTATCGTTTGTGCTTCGTTTCACGATTAATGAAAACATCAACCTCTTGTTGTGAAGCAGACGTCGCCAAATCTAATTCAAAAGTTACAGAATAATTAGAGTTATTTTGAGCAATATTTCTGATTGTGTCCGAGAAAGAAGTGACTTCGTCGATCTTATTGGCAAAGGTTTGACTGAAATTGCTTGGTGAGTTTGGTCCGTAGGAGCGTCTGTTGCTTCATGGTTTTGGAATTCCATGAGAAAGAGAAGCTAAGGAGTCGTCTTGAACATTAGTGCTACCTAGCGTGGAGATGAGGTAATTCGCTAAGCCACGTTACCTCGACGTGAGGTTCCATGTGTCGATTCTTGAGCGTTTCTGTTAATCACAATCCAGCGAGAGATCAAAGTACACTTCACTGAAAAACACCAGCTATCGACTTTTTCTGACTTCAGATCCAAAATTAGCCGTTTCCACCATAGAAAATCCATCGGATAAAACAGTTGTCACTGTTTTCTGCCACCAGAGAACCCATTTCAAGAGCTTTCAATGCCTCCGAGACTCAAAATTGATCTTGGATATTTGATCCACCTTCTCACTTCTCCTCGAATAATGGTGGTAGGTAATCGACGAATTATTGCTTAAAATCAAGAACACCACTAGCAGTTAAAGTGAAACTCGTCCTCTGAATATAAGGGATTCAAATTATAGCTCAAGAGTCATCTAACCATTGATTGCAAGCTCCGCCAAAATATGCAAGCTGAGAATCATGTATCTGAAGAGACATGCATTTACAAGATTTGGCTTAAAATTTGGATCGCCTTTGACCCCATCACTCTCTATGTGATTTCTAAGTTCCCAACTTTAATCACCTTCAACAATACTCCTCAAACTGTGCAAGCATGCCAAAACTAATGTCTTTTACTTAATGCTCGCTCCATCAATAAGCTCTTGATTTTGACTTGAAACTCCAATTAACAGAAAAAAGAGCTTTGATAAGAGAAATCGGTGAAGAAAATTAAACGATGGAACTTGATCCCAAACAAAATGGAGAGAAAGAAACCTTAATTGGCTAACAAAGGTAAAGACTCTGTTGTGAAAGAAGAATAAAATAAGAATAA
This sequence comes from Lepidium aucheri, assembly GCA_900406435.1. NCBI lineage: Eukaryota > Viridiplantae > Streptophyta > Magnoliopsida > Brassicales > Brassicaceae > Lepidium > Lepidium aucheri. The sequence continues at coordinate 33,398 of OVBA01000177.1, forward strand.
TAATAGATAAAATATGAAAGGGGAGGTGACAAAGATTGTTAATCTTTGCATGCACCAATTGAGTCTATAGGGAAGAAGCAAAACGACTTAAGAGAAACATACTTAAAACACTAGGATACAAGGAAAAATATGAAATCAAAGATAGAATTTGCAAATGGTATTTGGGGACCACGACGGACCCGAGAAGGTAGTCGATGACGAAAGATGGACCCAAAAAGATAACGGCGACCAAAGATGGACCCAAGAGATTAGTCGGCGACCAAGATGGACCTGAAAGGTTAGTCGATGACTAAAACAAACCCAAAAACGTGTTTTATCATGATTTGGGTGTTGATCTTTCTGGAAGATTTGAGATAGATAAGAGAGGCCACATGAGATTACTTCACTAGGAAAAAATTAAGAGAACATTCTCTCTCTAGAGAAGAGAGAGGATCTCTCAAGTAAAATAGTAGTTTAACAATCTTTTTTATGACGCTCAAACATCTATAAAAATTTAATTACGAGAAGTTTTGATAGGATTACATAGATGTTGCATTAAGAGTATCCAAATTTCCACATAATATTCTCATAAGAATCTCATCGAGATTTTATCAATTTATATTTTTCTTACAACTTATAACGACAAAAAAAATTTCTCATGCATTGATCTCTTTATATTCTGTCTTTACTATATTCAGTGAAGCATGTTTGACAAAAAAAACAAATAACTATATCAAAGAAATTTAAGCAATGCCTATTAACACGTAAATTTATAATGATTTCAAAGTAAAATATAAAATATTAAAATAATCTTAAAAATAATTACGAACTACACATAAATATATAGAATAGTATTTCTTCACGGTTAATAGAAAAATTATATTAAATAAATATACAATAATAAGATTGAATATTAGTTAGTATCACGATGACATCGTGTAAAACTCTCACAACCTCTATTATAACTATCAACAGGAGTTTTGATACATTCATTTGGATTTTTTGAGCTGCATCCTGGAATTCTATTTCTGGCTATTGCTCCATATCCTAAATGTTTGTTTCCTTCGGTGAATCCACTAAATAATGATAATATAATCATTATCAAAACCATGAACAAAGAGATAACCTTCTTTTGTGCAGCCATTTTTTTGAAAAGAAAATATTTTGTTTGATTCTCTTTGCTTTTTTATTTCTTAGTTATTATATTTATTTTTTTATTTGAATGAGTGATGAAGTATTGATATGTGTTTTTTTGCTTTATAACGAAAGAGATGCTTCTAAATATAGAAAACCAGTACATAGTGTATACACTATATTTTATTTGCGGTTTTCAGTTTTTTGTTTTTATATATTAGCAGAAATTTTTGAAATGAAAAGATATTTATTGGTTTTCTATAACATTACAGCAATTTAAACTGTTTAACAAACTAAAAGCATTGTATAAATAATAATATATAGCTGTTACAAGAGTTGGCATAATTAAATTTAGTTATATAATATTGAATTAATTAGAATGTAAATATTAGTTTGTGATAATATCATCTTATGAAATATAGGTTACAATTCGTACATTACTTATTTGTGTAACAAAAAGAAGAAGCTAAAACCATTCAAATTAATTTTGGTAAGTAGAAGACTATATGCTAAGTGAAAGGGTATTTCTTATCATTGTTAAATAATGATATCTATTTTTATGTAATAAATTTGTTAATCTTATGATATATTTTATATTAAAAAAAATTGTTTTCAGTAAATTAAATTATCATAAATAAATAAACATTTTAAAAATTAAAAAATGTTTAAGTCGAAATTAGGAAAAAAGTCTCTAAGGATGAAATCCTTATTGAAAAAAAAATAGCTATGAGAACTTAACTGGTTGTATTTTCTGTTTCTTAAAGGGTTTTCATATGATTATATATTTTACCATAGCTTTTAAGAAATATTATAGTGTCAAGTATGTTAACATATTGTATCTATACTACTTTTTTTGTGACTTTTGTCTAGTAGCATATAATAAATTCACTAAATATAGACACCATCACACATCTAAGGATCAAATTATGATGCTTCTATTATGTAGGAATTTAGCTAATGGACCGGTCAGTTGTGTCCAGTCTTAACATAAAAAAGAAGCCTTTATTAACAAAATAAATCAAAGATACAAAATACAAAGATTGGCAGAGTAATGAATAATCATTGGGAGGAGAACCGACAGAATAATAAATATTCCCCAGGAACTAGTTTAAAGAGCAAAAAAAAAGGAATAATCGGCGGACTACAGATGCTCTAGAAATAAATCTGACAACCAAAATTGGTTGCCAAAGATTAGTAACCGAATTAGTATTGAAAGAACTAAAAAGGGATAAAACCCGAACATAATTTTCCGACCCGAATAAACTTAGATACTGCAAATCTAACACAGTCAAAGCATATAACGAAATCTCCTTTAGTGATTTGGTGTATCTCACGAATGATGAACACATAAACTGAACTAGAAAGATTTAAATCCCACAAATTTTCAAAAATTGCATGGTCAAAAAGCTGCGTCCATGAAAGACAAAGTATGAAAGGTTGACACCTCAAACAGAACCTTTAAAAGGACTAGATCGTGATCAAATTTTCTGCATGCACACAAGGACTTGATCTGGATATATCAAACTCCAAGGGAAACAATAACAGATCGATCTGATATGGATATACAAATTTAAACAAGGAGAAAACCCAACTCAAATGTATCCAGATTCATTCTAACTAAACCATAAACTAGCCAAATTCAAAGAAATGAACCTCAAGAAGACAAGACAAGTGATTAAAAACACAACAAAGAAAAAAGGGAGAAAGAAGTGGAAAATCAAACAAAGAAATTGACGATTAAAGGACAAAATATAGGAGTTAACAAAATAGATTAAAACAAACACCACAAGAAAATATGAGAATTGCGATGGAAAAAACATAGCAAAGTCGTCACAAATGGTAATTTGAGATGACTTTGCGAGGACAACAAAAACGTCGCAAAACATTAATCGCAAAGGAAAAAACGTCGCAAGGCCGTCACAAAACTTGTGACGATAATTTTTTTTGCAAATCCGTCGTAAAAACCGACGTCACAAATCCGTAGCAGCTTTTGCGATTGATAGCAACGTCTCTCTACTATGGAATTGGGACGTCTTTTGCTGCAACGGATTTGTAATATCTTTTTATGCGATGGATTTGCAAACGTCAGTCTATGCGATGGATTTGCGATGTCTATCTATGCGACGGATTTACGACTTTTGTCTATGCGATGAATTTGTGATGTCCGCACTCTGCTACGAATTTGGGACAGATTTTTAAAATTTACTTAAAAAAGAAAAATAAAATAAATGTTTGATATAATAAAAAAATTCAAATTAATATAAAAAAATTATTTTACAAAATAAAAAAAACTATAATTTGTTAGATTGGTCCACATTCTTTAAATCAGATCTTGTATTTTCAGCGGTCAACTCCGCAAACGCATTTGCTAACTCTGGGTCTTTTGTTATCATGATAGACCACAACTTGTCCTATTTTGATATCTTCTTCTTTGCCTTATCTAGCTTGTAGGATGTCCGATCAATAACCTGGGTCTGACGATCTACTATTTCTCTCAGATCATGATCAGAAGATCTAGATGACTGAGAGAATCTTTCAGGCAGTAAGCATTGGTCAATCCTTGACCCGAGTGATCCGGTGCCGAACAGTCTCCCCTTTTTACGGAGAGCAAGCTAATAAAAGAAATACAGTTTAACGTTAGTATAGTAATTAAGTATAAAGGAAAATAAAACAAATGATTTAAAACAATCTTACCTCTTCATAAACTTGATTCCTCTGTGCGGTAGATAGTCCACCAGATGCAGAACTCTCTTTACTGCAAGTCTGAGTCAGCTGCGTCAACTTTGCACTAACATCGTTGTAGAGCCGCTCTACTTTCTTGTCCACAAACACACCAGCTTTGTTGTGTTTGGTGTTATGAAGAGCCTTCACCAAGTCTGGGTGACTATCTTCTGATGCTTCTTGCTGAAAACGTATATAATTAGAATAAAATATGAAATATTATATTAAAATTGAATCAATTTATTGAATTTCAGATATTTACCTCTATGCGAGTTCGGGTTTTAAAAGAAGTCCGTCCCGAACAATGCTTTTGTGGACCTAAGCCTTCAGGATCAGACAATCGAACCTTGCTACATGCTTCAAACTTGTTCCTTGACTTCTCATCTTCCCAATACCGAACAAGACCTTCCCAAACCTCTATTTTGAACCATTTGGGCATAGCCTCGTTGCCCTTCTTTTTCCATATTCCCTTCCAATGTCCAACATGATCACACATCCGTCTCCTCAACGAAGCCTCAAATTCTTTGTGCACTTGTCCTGTGATGGAAAACTCATAGTGGAAATGTCGTTACAAGAAAAAAATATTAAGTTACTAAAAATCATAAATCACAAAAACACATTACTTAAAAAATCAAACAGAAAATAAATTACTGCAAAGGACATGAACCATCTGTCAATGATGTGGAGCGGGGTCTGGCTAAAATTCGCTTGTGGTTCTTGAAAATCCTGTTCAAAGATTTTTCTGATTGCTTTCGCCAATAACCCGTCGTTATTGAACCTAAATTTTTTGAACCAAACAAAAATTGTAGAACTAATAATAATATATCTGCAAATTATTTAATTTAGAAGTTTAAAAAAACATACCAATAAGTGTCCGCTGGACATTGCGGATGAAGATTAGAAAGATACTTATGCACGTCTTCAATGAGAATTCTCTCAAGCACAGCCATTAAGTCACCATCCTGAGACGGCACAGGCTGAGAAACAATGAGAGGTCCCTGACCGGTCTTTCCTATCGGAGAATAGTCCGACAATTGGCTAAAACTGCATCCGGGAGTCGGAGGAACAAATCGTGAACCAAAGACCAACGACGGGTGAGAACCGCCCGATCCAAAAGGAGTCGATGAATGAGACTCACTAGTCTGAGAAAGATATTAGGAATAATAACTAGGAGAACATCCCGACATCTCAGATTATATTGATTTTATAAATTAATATAATTCAAAACTTTAATTAAAAAATCATAAAAATGTTTTAGTTAATTTGACAAATGAATTTTAATTATGAATTTTTTTTAATAATTCTAGAAAAATCAATTAATTTCATAAATGAAATTTAATTATGAATTTTTTTTTAATATTTGTTTCTAAAATTACACGATGTTTTCAAAATTATTAAATAATTTAAAAAATGTTTTTAAAATATAAATTTTCAAAAATTGTTTTAAACATGCAAAAACGATTTTTAAAATGCTTTAAAGTAACAAAATATTTAAAAAATACAAAAACGTTTTTGAAAATATTTTAAAATCATAAAAACACGTTTTTGAAATTGCTTCTAAAATTATAAAATGTTTTTCATAAAGTTTGTAAATTAAAAAACGTTTTAAAATTACAAAAACGTTTTAAAAACATTTTTTAAATGTCTAAAACGTTTTTTAAATGTCAAAAAAATTTGAAAATCCAAAATTTTCAATCCAAAACTAAAGATTCAACAAATTCAAGTCTTAACCTAAAATTTAGCATCCGAATTCAACATGTTTCATCCTAGATCTACATTCCAAAAAAAATAAAGAAAGAACGGAGGAACACTTATGGCGGTGGCGGCGGGAGGAAGAGCTACGGTAGCGGTGGGCAAACAAGACAAGGAAGAAGAAGATTAAGGAAAGATAAGCAAAAAAGGAGAAGAAGAAGCTTACCTGTCACGGCAGCGGCGCAAAAGGCAGAAGGACGAAGAGCAAAAACACAGCGGCGGAAAAAAGAAGAAAGAAGAAGCAAATGGAGAAAAAGAAGCGGCTGGGTTCTTTTATATTAATGTTTCCATCGCAAGGTCATCACGAAATTTTGATGGCCTTGCAAAGAAACTAGGATTTTCTGTGATCCGTTGCAAGGTTGCGATGGCCTTGCGAGGAAAATAGGGTTTTCTGCAGTTTCAGGGTTTGCGACGCCAGGCTCAAAAATATTGCAATGGCGTCGCAAATTTGCAAGGCTTTTGCGACGTTTTCTAAGTACTTTGAATACATTTGGCAATCAAAAGACTTCTAGAATATGTTCGGGACTGATTATAATGGAATTAGAATTCTAAATCGGGTTGATGATTGACTATGAAACATTATCCGAGTATTCCGTGATTATATTCAGATAATATGCGGTATTCTAAAGGGCTATGGTTGTGCGTAAGTACTTTGCAAAAATTCTCAGTTTCTATGGTTTCTGTGTTTAAGACGCCTTTGCAACACTAGGTCCAAAAATGTCACAATAGCATCGCAAATTTGCGAGGCTTTTGCGATATTTTTGGGCCTAGCGTTGCAAAGACCTCGCAAAACCAAAAACAGAGAATTTTGCTAAGTGCGAGGAATACATCTTGAGATCAAAAGAAGTTGTAGGACATGTTTGTGAATACATCTAGTGGATATAATATTCTTAATCGGGTTGAAAAGTTATTATCGAATCAATTTCAGAGAATCAACAAAACCGTTGAATTTGCTAAGTACTTTGAATACATTTGGTAATCAAAAAACTTCTAGAATATATTCAGGATTGATTATACTAGATTTATAATTCTAATTAGGTTGATGATTGACTACGAAGCATTGTCCAAGTATTCTGTGATCACATTTAGATAATATGCGGTATTCTAAAGGGCTATTGTTGTGCCTAAGCACTTAGCAAAAATTCTCGGTTTCTGAGTTTGCGACTCCTTTGCAACGCCTGGCCCAAAAACATCGCAGTGACTTCACAAATTTTCACAACCTTGTTCTTTTAAACAATTTCTTGTTCTTTCGGTATGGATGATGCATTGACAGAAACCGACGATGATAGTCAAACCAACACGATTTCTTACCATGCTTTAGTTGAAATGCATCAGACCATCCCATACAATATGGACAAGATAACCTTCCATGCATCGTTCATCCAGATAACATTCTATACACCGGGGAGTCACTGATTATCTACAATAAAACTGCATGCATCTTGAAATTCTGCTGCTGCGAGTAATCAAATGTGTGAACACCTCTATATCATAACTGTTTCAGCTTATGAATAAGAGGTTGTAGGAAAACATCGAGAGAACACTTAGGATGACTGGGACCTGGAACTAGAATAGTACTTCATCCGTTTCTTAAAGAGTGTCATTCTAGGTTTTTTCACACATATTAAGAAATAATGGTAAAAGTCTTTTATATCCCTAATTATTATGGGTAATAATTAGTTAGATTCCATTTATCTAATTTTGATTGGAGGGTAGAACTGGAATTATTTGTAAAAGATTACATTGAAAATGTAGAATGACACTCTTTTAGAAACAGAGGGAGTAATAAACAAAAACTCGCTTCACATGCACAAATCTGGTGGAAGATTGTATGAGCGTCAATATTACAGGCCATAGAGAATATTGTCTCACAGACAAACCAAATGGGCTAAATCCATCAGTGCATAAACCTAGATAAACATTCCTAGACTCTTTAGAAAAGTCAAAATGTACCATCTGAAAATGTTTCCAAGCCTTTGCATCCAATGAATGTGTCACTTCACCATCGTTTACTATATGTTCTGCATGCCATCTCATTGCCGCTGATGTCCTTTCTGATTGATATAATCATTTGAATCTATCAGTAATTGGTAAGTACCACATATGTTTGTATGGGACACGCGTCTTTCCACTTGTTGCTCAGTATTTGGCTTCCCACAGAACCGACATCCCTGCAACTTATTATCCTCTTTCCAAAAAATCATGCAATTGTCAATGCAAACATCAATAATTTCTGATGGCAATCCAAGACCTGCAACGAACTTCTGCATTTGATAATAATTCTCGACAAAATTATTATCTTCTGGCAAATACTCTTTAAACACATCTATGATTTGATTCATACTTCTCCCACTTATGTTTCCTTCACTTTTAATAGACATCAACCTAGATGCTAATGATAATTTGGATAAACTTTCTCTACATCCCTCATAGATAGGTTCATTTGCAGCATCTAGCATATCATAAAATTGTTTTGCTTCAGGGTTGGGTTCTTCAATTCTATTTTTAGTGACACCATGGATATTACCATGATATGCATCTGTAACCATATCATGATATCTATTTCCTTGTTGATCATCTTTGAACATATTTCCACCATAATTATAGTTAATATTATCATGCCTAGGTTGATTATCATCACCAGCACCCGTACTACTACTTCCAACACCCAAACTATACCCCTCCCCATGTGAAAACCACACATAATAATTAGGAATAAATCCTCTATTATATAGATGTCTTTTCACTATTTCTATATTCAAATATTTCTGTTCCCACACTTTAAACATGGACAAAAGATGTTACCGTTATTTGGAGTTTATGGGTTATTAGCTGTCTCATTTATGAATGCTTGCAACACATCTCAAAACTCCTTTGTCATTTCTCTAGTCTCCATATCTCTTCGATTATACATCCATCGTCGTAATACAACCACTTTAGCTTCCAACGTCATTTATTTTTATTTTTAAAAGTATTTTTTTCCCAAAATTTCTTTTTGGCAAACTTTTTTTTTCTCTCACTACTTTCTCTCTCTTAGTGTTTGAGATTTGGTATAAAGATACAATCTCATGGAAGCTATTTATAGAGAAAAAGGAAAGTTTGCTATTGATTTGCGATGAACATCGCATGGCCATCTCAAATGCCTCGCAGGTCTTGCAACAGAAAAAGTTTGTCGCAAGCGTCTCAAAATATGCTACGAACTTGTGACGTCTGATATTTCGTCACAATTTCGTCGCAGAACTTGCGACGCCCGTATTTTGTTGCAAACTTACGACGTTTTTGCGACATCTTGTCATACGTCACAAACTTATCGCAAATCCACCGTAGTTCTTACGACAGAAGTATGACCTTGCAAATTTCCGTAGCAAATCGCCTATTTTCTTGTAGTGAAAACAAAAGAGAAGAAAGAAACTGACAACAACTAAGAAATACAGGAAATTAACTTCATAAGAGGCAAAAGAGAAAACTACTGTGGACTTCAACAATCTGAAAAAAATCATCCAGATCAGAAGGTAAAAATCATGCATGGCAAAGCAAAGAAGATTTTAGAACTTCACCAGCACCACCAACGGCAACACCTCTCACGAAGAAGAAGCATCGACTCACTTCTTTACCACCACCACATACAACGACCAGATAACACAGTAAAACAACGGTGAGAAGCGGACGGCATTGATGATGGTTACGTAAGTGAAGCACAAAACTCAGTCAACTACAAAAACTGTTAAGTCAAGAAAAAATAGAAAAATATGAGAGAAAATAGAGAGTATCTATAAATTACACTTAAGTCATCTAAAAAAACTAGACTTTTATTTTTAGGTCCAATATTCAAAGTTAAATCTACTATTTTTGATATTTACAAGGTTAAGTTGACAGTTGTACCCAATGGAGATTTCCATATCTACCTTCAAAATGCAACTCCAATTAAAATTATCCAAAATGGAAATCTCCATTTCATTACTTTATTTTTAAGTGGAACAATTTTATTTAGAAATTAATCTTTTGAATTATTGTATTTCTAATTATTTTGAAACAAAGTTGTTTATTATAATTCTATACTTACATTAATTTTAAAATAAAATTTGATTCTCTGGTTAATTAATATATTAAACTCAACTATAAGATATCTTACATAGAATATACTAAAAATGAAAATAGAAATAATTCAACTATGATAAAATTAAAAATGCATAGTAAAAATTTGAGTTTAAACATTTTTAATAAGAAGACATAGTAATTATTTATGTTGTCTGTTGATATCACTCTCTCTCTCTCTTTGGTGAGAAAATTATTACCGCTAAATTTTTGTAAATCATTTCGTCACAGCCAATCTGGGGAACAATGATTGATGTCTTCCAAAGCATCAATATTGTGGCTTTCTTCTCTATTTATGTATGTAATTTTTCTGAAAAGATGTTTTTCGAGATTTTTTGGGGGTGGATCTCGATGGTGTGGTTGGTCAGGGGTTTTGGGCTTGCCAGAGACATTACCTCTTTTATGTTTCTGATTTTGTCTTGACTACTCACTCGTGGTTTAGTCATTTTGAATTCATTAGCTTCGTCTCTTGTCATGTTTATCTCAGCCCTTCCCCATTTTTCCGAAATATTTTTTCTTTGTCAGCGTGGGTAGGAGATCTGGACTCATGAGTTAGGTGTGGTGAAGGTATGGTTCTGGTGGCTCACTGAGTGCTCCTTTTTCTCTTTGTTGTCTTTTGGTTAATTTTGGCCTAGGTCAAACTAAATTTTGTTTTTTTTAGCCGTCTATTATGATTTGTCTCACGGCTTTCAACCAAACGATCTCCTCTCTTCTGATATTGTGCTTGTTGGTGAATTGGTTAGGTGATTTTGTGATTTCCTCTACACAAATCATAGTTCTGATCTCAATAGTGTTCTGAATAATTGGCTTAACTTTATGCCGAGTTTCAGTCGTGTTGATGTCTGGTGCCGGTTTCATTGAGGATGATCTTGTCTTTTAAGAATCAACATTTGAGATGTAATTTGTTCCTATTTTCAAAAATCTATTAAATATCAAATGAAGACAAAGATAATTGATTTATTGGTTCTCAGAAACAATCTACTTTTCGGTTTTAAAATAAATTCTTAGACCGTTCTTTTAGTTTATTTCCCTTGTTCGGACTATAAATTTTATCGTTTTACATATTTATAGAGAGATTTCAATATTTTCCACCAACTTTTTTTTTTTTTGGGATCTACTTGAGATTATTATGTATTTGTAATCCTACCCTTAAAATTAATCTGATGAAATATAAAATAGTTAAAATAATATTGTTAGTCCCATTTTAGAGAAGAAGTGAAAGGTCCGTTTCATAACGGCCATTTAGAGCGAAGCACGACATAATATTTTAAGCCGATTTTTAACAAAGACACTTCGTATTTTAACTTTCACGCGCCGCTAGCTTATCTCACGCGCCACCGTAGTGTAAACATAAATCCTCAATTTAACTCTTTCTTCTGGGCTTTCTTTTTCAACTTTTCCTTTCCTTCTTCCTTCTTTATCTTTGTTTACTTCTCCTTTTATCGTTCTGTCGTTTTCTTCTTTTTCTTCCTTAAGATCTCGGAAACCTAAAAAGAGAAATCAATCTAGGGTTTTTGTTGATTTATGAGTAAGAGGTGGACTTGGTGTGTGATGATAAGAAAATCATCTTCTTCGTCTTCGCTATGGGAGGAGTAACTTCATCAATCGCTGCTAAATTCGCTTTTTTCCCGCCAAGCCCACCGTCTTACGGCTTGATTTCCGACGTTGACCGTTTGTATATAACTGAAGTTCCTCGCCGTGATGACGTCGATGTTTTGAAACTACGAACTCGTCGTGGTAACGAGATCGTAGCTATTTATGTTAAGCATCCTAAAGCTAATGGTACGCTTCTGTATTCTCATGGAAACGCCGCCGATTTAGGTCAAATGTTTGAGCTTTTCGTCGAGCTTAGTAATCGTCTCCGCGTTAATCTCATGGGGTAAGATTTCTCTCTTTGTAAAAGCTTAGATTTTGAGAATTGTTGTGAATAAAAGAATTGAAATTTTTTGGGGTTTCCATGATTAATGGAGCCTGATTTTGGATTTTACATTCCCAAAAATGGTTCTCTATCTATTTGCCATTTGTAAGTAAATTGATTAAATTCTGCGATTAATGGTTTATATTCAGGAAATGTTACAGTATAATGACAAATCTATGTGGAAATGAGAGACTTTAGCTAAAATTTCTGGGTCTAATTGACCCCGAAGATATTATTCATAAAGTCTTCATCAAGTTTTGGCATTTCTGTAGAAATAATTTGACTCTTACGGAATCTGTGATACAGCCATTTTACTGCAATTGTTTCGGTCATACTTTCTTTTCTGTGAAACATTTGGAGTCTGAATGTGATATTTCGCATATCTTCGTACATCAGCTATATGCATTTCTAAATTGAGTGAATTGTGGTGGAGACTTAAAATTGCTACATTGGTTTGTTTTATATAATGCATCATATTGTGGAAGTGTTACTACAAGTACCAAAAGATTTATAATGCAATGACGAGTTTGTGGTAGTTCTTTAATCAATCCTTTGGTTTCGTTTTCCAGGTATGATTACTCTGGTTATGGCCACTCTACTGGAAAGGTAGTATTCTAAGCTTGCAACTTTTTATTCCAAAAGATACCTTTTCGTAATATGTTAAGAAAGACTCCACGGATTGTTTCTGATGGTTTTGATTTGTTACTTGAATCAGGCAAGCGAATGTAATACATATGCTGATATAGATGCATCATATAACTGCCTCAAGGAACAATATGGCATAAAAGATGATCAACTGATATTATATGGTCAGTCTGTTGGTAGTGGACCCACGATTGATCTTGCTTCTCGTACGCCTAATTTGAGAGGGGTGGTCTTGCACAGTCCTATTCTCTCTGGGATGAGAGTCTTGTATCCAGTTAAACGGACATATTGGTTTGACATTTACAAGGTAATTTAGTAAACAATCAACCATGTTTGTTTTGGTTCCATATATTAATGCTTACACATAGTTCCTCCTCCTTTCAGAATATTGACAAGATCAGTGCAGTGACCTGTCCTGTCTTAGTAATCCATGTGAGTAATTCGTACTTCTGGTGTTTGCCTCTCTTTCATTACCATCTTCGTTCGCTTTCCCTTTGTTTTTATCAGTATTGTTGGAATCTAGTTGTCGTCTATAGCCTCCATGAATTACTGTAGGGTAATAGGACCATTTGACAAGAAAATGTTTGGTGAAACTCAATCTGTCGAATATGAGATATTAATAAAGTTGTCAACTTGAGAATTTTCCAAAAAATATCAATAGAGAATGATTGTCTTCTTTTATTTTGATCTATTTTGGTCTCGTAATCATGGGTGTTGAAGAAATCAATATGTTGTGCCTTAAAACAGATCAGTAACACTAGATTGAATGAAGTAGATTATTTTTAACTCTTGTGTTTGGTCTTTCAGGGAACTGCAGATGAAGTAGTAGATTGTTCTCATGGAAAACAACTTTGGGAACTTTCTAAAGAGAAGTATGAACCTTTATGGGTATCTGGAGGAGGACATTGCAATCTAGAACTCTATCCAGAGTTCATAAAACATCTGAAGAAGTTTGTAATATCGATTTCGAAACCCAAGGGATCAAAAAATAGTTCTAACAAGACTACAACGACAGATGCAACCAAAAACCAGGGCAAGCCTCCAGAGAACGGGCGTGCTGATACGTTTCAACTTGGCTGCTGCCTTCCGGAAGTTTCAAGAAACAGCGTAGACAGTCAGCTGGAGAAATCTAAGAAAACTAGTAAACCGGAAAAGTCCCGAATGAGCGTTGATAGGTTTAGAAGGAAAAAATGTCTAGTTTGGTGACATAAAACCAATCCATCGCCAAAACAGGTTATTTGTAACTCCTGTTTTCTGTAATTCATGTATTTTGTTTTCTTTCTGCGGCCACTTGATATGTTTCTGCATAAAGTATGACTTGTGTGGTTTCGTTTTTCCTCAGGTTTTGTGTATTTATTTCTGACAGAGTCAGATCAAACTCAAAAAGTCTTGCTTTCATATTTGGATGTAATTTTATAATGCAGAAAAGATGTAATCACTGATTATGACATTAGACGTTATAAGGAAAAACGGCCAAAACCTCAGCAAACTGTTATGATTCTTGTCTACTCTTGGATATCGCAGTAGTCCTCATAAGTCACTCTGTATGTTTGTCTTACCTTGATCATCTCTGTTCAGACAATGGAGAAGTTAGTCACAAACTCATGGCGAAGGTTGAAGCACACAAGAGAATCATACTTTGTGGTTAGTGTTGATTCATACACGAACTCGTATGCCAGACTTAAATCTGAATTTATTGTTAAAGAATATAAATTTCATACACGAACTACTATTTTTCGGCCAAAACCAAAGTTAACTGTTAGTTCCGTTAGTCAACAGTTAAATATCCGTTATGTTTTTGTTAGCTAACACGTGTATGGCTAAAAAACGGACACGTGTACAGCTGAAAAAAATAAATTAAAATAAATTAAAATAAATTAAAATAAATTAAAATTAATTAAAATATATTAAAAATAAATTAAAATAAACTAAAATCAACTAAAATAAATTAAAATAAATTGCAATAAACTAAAATAATTTAAAATAAATTGAACATCAAAATAAATTAAAATAAAATAAAATAAAATAAAATAAAATACATTAAAATAAATTGAAATACATTAACATAAACTAAAATAAAGAAAAATAACATAAAATAAATTGAATAAATTAAAAAAGTAAATAAATTGGTTGCTGAAAACATTTATATAGGTGCTTTATCAAATCATTTCTTTTCCTATTACCATGCCTAAAATATTTAATTTGTTGAAGATTTGTAGGGTTTATCATAAATTAAAATTTATGAATTAAGATTTTAGAGTTGATGATTTTTTGAAACATGTGGACTATTGTTGGAGTAGGATTAAGCTCTAAGGTTAAAATCCAACTCGGAGAGTTTAAGAGATAATATGGGTAAAGATTCTGTTCTTTAAGGTAGTGAAGAGTACATTTTAAAGAGTAAGGTATTTTCATTTCTTTGCTTGATGACGTGTTGTCCGAGTTCTTTTAATTCTGATGAATTGTCGAGAGTGAGCTCTTCCGAGTTAACGTTGCGTAATCGAGACAAGTTTTTAGCTAATTTTGATGAGTTCATGAATGAGAGCTTTTAATCATTGATTGGTATTCATGGACCAAAGTAAGATTTCGGATATACCTTCAACAATTACGATTGTAGCCAAGTTGTAATTATATTTGTAGTCGGACACTGTAAGTGCTTCATGAACTTTTTTATATAGGTGCTTTACTAATGAATTTAATTTATGTTAATGTATTTCAATTTAAAATTAATTTACTTTAATGTGTTTCAATTTATTTTATTTTATTTGAATTTATTCTAATGTATTTCAATTTATTTCAATTTATTTTATTTTATTTTAATTTATTTTAATTTATTTTAATTTATTTTAATTTATTTTAATTACTTTAAATTTATTTTAATTTAATTTATTTTAGTTTAATTTATTTTGATTTACTTTAATTTATTTTAATTAAATTTTTTCAGGTGTACACGTGTCTGTTTTTTAGCCATACACGTGTCAGCTAACGGAAACATAACTGATATTTAACTGTTGACTAACGGAGATAACGGTCAATTTTGGTTTTGGCCGAAAAATAGTAGTTCACGTATGAAATTTATATATTTTTCAATAAATTTAGATTTAAGTCTGACATACGAGTTCGTGTATCAATCGGTATTGGCCACAAAGTTTTGTGAGGTTTTGGCCCTTTTCCCACGTTATAAAGACATGTTCTACCGAAATGAACTAAGAGCGCAATTCAAAATGATATCTTTGTGGCCGAACAAAACTAACCTGCACCGATTATTAACAATATGGAGTTATTCTTGATGTTTGTTCCTGCAAGGTTCAGTGACCAATAAATAAGATTTAATACAAACGACACAATGAATTGAAATTCAAGATTAAACGACTTTACCACCAGATATATATGTGGCAGTGGTAGTAAGACAACTGGCTCCTGATCTTGTTATGTTCCTGCAGCAAACCTGTCTGGACAATTGGAAGTCACAGTGTCCACCTGAGGATAAACATACGGAATAATTCATTTATTAATTTTTCCCCTGATCCGCATTAGAGTTGGTTAAAATAGTACAATAAAACCGTAATTATTCTAATTTATACCTAAACCGAAATTAAACCAAATTGGCCAATTCAAGACCTGACTACAGACCCGATACTTCATTAAAGCCACATAAACAAATGCGCAAAAGAAATCGATACTTAACAAAAAAGCTTTAGAACACTAACCCTAAATCGACAAAATCATCTCAAATTCGATCGATTACTAAACCTAGAAACAGAATTCGGCTACGGATTTGGACGAATACGAAGGAGTTACATGCAAAGGCGGTCGTACTGAAGATGATTTGGAATATGGGATGCATGAGAGGTTTGATTTTAATGTTGAAGAAAATGTTGGGAAATTCAATGAACCTCCAATCCAGCATAATGAGGTTCCTGATAGTGAAAGCAAGAAAGATGAAGACAATCCTCGGCCCAAGAAGCACAAAATACCAAGATTTGATGGTAATTTGTACGATGGACTGATGTGGGTCAGGATTTATGCCAAAGCTATCTATTGCAAGTGCACAACAATGAAGTAGTAGTACTTAGAGATCGTATCCACGAAGAACTAAAAATTGCACATTTGATTATCAATTATCTTTCTCAAGGTATACTAATCAAATTCAAGAGAATAACTAGCAACTTAAACGATGTAAACTTAATAATAAAAGACACCATGCATAGGGTATTCATCGGAAAGTAGGAATCTAACTAGGGAAACTATTCAGAGTATTATTTAAGCTCAATTCTCGACTTGAATATAATGGTATAACAAGTCTACTCTCGTAGTACTCGAATCTTTACTCAACAATTTAGGAGTCCTAACTATCGTTGGTTCCAAATTTCGAACAAGCATTAAACAAGTAGGTTCAACTATCCACAATCAACCTAAACATCAATTATCGCGGTTTAGGATTGATTGCTCATCTAATCTAGTTCATATTCCTAGCAAGCTTTTGGAGAGCTAATAACCTAGGTTCATAGATTAGTTGATCAGGCTATTCTAAGCATTAAGACAAGAATTAGATGGAGAACACTCTTATTAGATTCGATTCTGTTTGTTCCTAATCATTGATTCCTAAATCTCTAGAAACCCTAAACCTGATTGATTAACTACTCAGACATAATTGAAATTGAAACAAAAGACATGATAAAAGTAAACTTGAATTACATAATAAATATTAAAAGGGAGTTTAGAGATTTTTCTCAATGTTGAATTCTCTCTCTCTCTAGCTTACTGAATAACACTAAAGTTCTCTGTGAATAATGAGCGATGTGTAAAAGAAACAAAAAATATAAGTATTTATATGTCCAGAGATCTAGGTGCAAAAAAGAAAATTAGGTATTTGCTTTGGTGCTCGCTGATCGATCGATCAAGGTGCTGATCGATCGATCGCTGACTTGTGTGATTGATCGTCCAATATGTTAGGTCGATCATAAGGTCGAGCGATATTCTAGCAAGAAGGATTGATCGATCGCTTAAGATGTTGATCGATAGATCATAAGTCTTTTCCGTGAAACTTCATGTAATGCTCCAAAACCATCCAAACTAGATTCCAATGCAAATAATCCAAGTTCCTATGTTTTCCACCTGAAAGTGACACAAAACACAGACAGAAACCCTAAAAGTAATCATGTTAATGAGATTAAAACTAGTAAAGTAGAGGTATATTATGGACAAGTCTTCTTCTCTGCGTTAGCCTTCAAAGAGATGTTGGATCACACGTTGAAGAACTATCGGAATATCAAACAAACTCGGTATAGTAAAAACAAAATTTTGTTTGAATGTGTAAAATTCGGGTGTAGTTGTAGAAATTATGCGTCCATTATAGGGGATTCAGACAAATAGGTAGTTAGGAATTTCGAATCTAGGCATAGGTCTTATGGTGAGTGTGAAATGTTAAATGTGCATGTGCTAACAAAAATGTTCTTAGATACGATTAGGCAAGAACCTGTGTATTTTATGCCCATGAAGATGGAAGAGTTGGTTTATAAAAAGTGGAAGATAAAGTGACTAGCCACAATGTCAAGCATCTAGAAATAAGACCTTAAGATGGATAGAGAAAAAATATGGTGAACAATTTGAGAGATTAAAGAATTACAGAGCTGAGATCTTAAAACCTAATCCTAACTCTATTGTTGTTATTGTGTCTCATATGAATGAGGAAGGTGTTGATGTCTTTTCTTGGTTTTGCGTGTGTTTTGAGGTCTTACGAACATTTTGGAGGCAAACTTGTAGACCTCTTATAGGTGTTGATAGACTTTCCTTAAGGAAAAAATGAAAGGTCATCTTTTAATGTCACTAGGTGGAGATGGTAATAATAACATCTAATCCATCGGCATGGGCCGTAGTACATGTTGAAAACACAACCAACTGGTTGTGGTTTATGAAGTTAATCAAGCACGATTTAGTGACTTAGGCTCTTTGTTTTGTGTCTCTTTTTGAGAGATATAATGAACTAATGGTTTTTGGCTAATTTTTACGGCAAAATGTTTTTGAAGTGGAGGTTGTACTCTCTATTTTTGGAAGAATCTTTTTAATGCTATTAAGGGCTTCTTAACCTTTCGATACTATTAAGGGTTTCATGTTTATTATATTCAAATGCATAAGTCTTATACTTTCTATTCCACTAGCACATGTCACTTAGTTTATATGTTGCTTTCAAAGTATCGAGTTGTCAAATTAGAGAGAATGCAAGACAAACTTTTTACTTGAAAATGGCAATGTATTCAAAGCATTGTCAAATTAGTGACAGAAAAAAAAATTCAAAGCATTGTCAAATAAGAAAATGGCAACGTATTCCAAGCATTGTCATTACAAAAGCACTGTCAAAAGCATAACTAAGTCATTACCAGAGTATTACAAAAGCATTACCAGAACAGTACAAAAACATATTACCATTCAACTCTCACATTTTATGATCTCTACAATGACTATAACACCTAAAACTAAGGATGCAACAACGCATTTCTTTATCTTCCATAACAATGCTATCAATCCTCTCAGCTAAGTCCCTCTCCATCTTCAATTAAATCTGTTCAAACTCTTTCATTTGCTGCTCAAGACATTCACTTTCTAAATTCATCACATACATCTAAACCTTTTTAATTGAACTCATTGTATCGATCTCATTTAGAATTACTTCATCTATTCACTTGAATATGTGCTTATCATTGGCAAGCTACAACAAAAGCATAGACGTCACTACACATCTCTATACATCAATACACATCGATTTTAAGCTGACAATTACCTTGTTAAAGTAGGCAAACTGGCAACAGTAATACCAGTATCATGGGTTACTCTCAAACTTCAATATCTTAGAGACAACTGCAGAGCCACACCAACATTTGAAAGGAATTCCTACCATGTTACGTCCCTATACACAACATTCAAATTTTCAGTAGACAGCCCTGCTAGATTGCTCATTTTTCCTCGTAAAAATCAAATCACAAAGTCTATTTATAACCACTAAAATTGAAACTTTATAAAAATAATACTATCACCTACGTTCCAAAAACGAGATAGACACATAACCATAAAAGAAATCTTCGGAATCTGACCTATGAAACTGTAATCACAATTTAGAGTTTTTTCGTCGTTTATTGAATTAAAAATCGTAAAGAAGAAGAGGACCATAATATGGTTGGGCAATCAGACAGGTCGGGTTAATTTAGGTTTACATTCATGTGACACCGATCTGATATCGGTTAAATCGATTTTGACCACGGTACAATACGTAGGGGAAAATTAATTTGCAAGTTATGTGGAGTGAGATATATGCTGTCAAACTTTATAGATGGTCAAATTTACCGAGCCACAAATCTGGGTACATCTGAATCTTTTCGATATTTTGGGGGGAGAGGGGTGGGAGAGATGTAGATCATCGAACCATTTAGATAAGAAAGAGAGAAAAAAAAACAATACTCTATTGAACTTCTTGCTTCGAATATGACCACATCGGTTGGTTGCAAAAAAAAAAGTTCGAGTGTTCCTACTACAAAAGTATTTTTGGTTACTCATAATTTCATAAACATTGTCAGTTACAATAAAACTAAGATTTGTATGAATTACAGAAATTAGTTTGGGATTATGTATAGAATTTTTTCTGTTTAAAAAAAACAAAAGCTGATATACACCTATATAATCATCTAGTTTTGAATGTGCCCGGATGTATTAAGTGCTTTAATGCGTAAAGCGGAAGTGGAGGGTCATATCAAATGTATTTTCGTATTACTAGACAAAGCTCCTGTGTATCGCACTTGTTCCCGGACAATTCATTTTTCTTTCTGCGAGCTGATATTAAGAGTAGTGTTTACCTCCGACGCATTTTTAATGAATATGAGGCTGCATCAAGACAACATATTAACTTGGCCATATCCTCGATAACGTTTGGTTCTAAAGTGTATCAACAAACACAATCATTGTTTGGAAATTCGTAACACTAATGGTGGGAGAAAGTACCTAGGATTACCTGAGGTGTTTAGCCGCAACAAGAGTCGAGATTTAGAATATATAGTTGATAAAGTTCATCAATGGCTTAAAGGATGGCAGGATAAATTTTTAAATCATGCGGGGCAGGAGGTATTCATTAAATTTGTGGCTTATGCATTACCCGTCTATTCGATGAATTGCGCGCCTACCAAAAAACATCAACTCAGACTTAACATAAATAATATCGAGATTTTATTGGAGTGGTTCTCGAGAGGGTAAACCATGGCATTATGTGGCACGGCGAAAACTTTCACGTCCAAAGAAAAAGGGAGGTTTGAGATTTAGATTTCTTTGACAAAGCACTTTTAGCGAATCAAGTTTGGAAACTTTTGCGAAGGCCGAATATTTAGTCCATTCTATTTTTAAAGGTTATTATTTTCCTAATGCATCTCTTTTAAGTGCAACAGGTAAACATCAATCTTCTTTTGGTTGTACATCCCTTCTTTATTGTGCGAAGTTGTTACAAAAGAGATTGCTTCATCAGATTTTTGATGGTGTGACTACTTCCCTCGACCTTCATAATTGGCTACCTAGCGATCCTCCAAGAGCACCAATTATCTTACTACCTGTTAACCCGTTTTTGCCAGTCTCGCAACTGATAGATGCAGCTACAAGATATTAGGATATGAATAAATTCAGTGAATTCATACTCGTGCATGAATATCACCTTATTCAGAAGGTGTTTCTTGCTCTATAGTGGTCGAGATTATGTTTGATGGGAATTATTCCGTCGAGTCTGGTTATTGGTTAACATGTCACACTGATTCTCACAACCTCCGCTATTTAGCTTGCCTTATTTGGCCAAATCTATTTGGCGACTTGATATCACGCCAAAGCTCTTCCAAAGCGTTACTGGTTGGTGATACATTACAATCTCGACATAACATTAATAATATCCAATGTGTGCGATGTTGTCTCGATGAAACTAGTGGACATATATTTTTTGACTACCCATACACTATAGCTTTGTGGCGAAGCCGGGGAATCCCAACACATTTTATATGTGATACAAAATCTCTCTTGATTTGAAGTTGCAATTGATATAAGATGAGGAGTCCACAATATTAGGAAAGTGTACATAAGAATATGATTCACTCTGATTCTATAATTACTTCTAACGGTCTTTGCCTTGTATAGTGTCTACTCTAAGTGTATATAGAGTCATACCTCTAATTCTAATGACATCATCGATTCTATTACTCAATATGGGAGCAACATAAGGCCTAACCTAATTTTTTTTCCGCCACTCTCTCTTCTTCTCTTTCTCTGTTTCTCCTCTATTTCTCCACCACATCAACGATGTCTACTGAAACAACAACAGAAAGTGTGTATGTCTTCAATTCTCAAAACCCCCAAACCACTCTTTTCTTCGTCAACATGTCTACTATCACAAAACTTACCAATCAGAATTTTCTGATCTGGTGTCGTCAGGTTCTTGCACTTCTAGAAGGTCACGAACTCCACCATTTCATTGATAACAGTTCGACAATCCCATCTGCTACAACTACTATCAACAGCGAGACACTAGCAAATCCCGCCTATGCACCATGGCGTCGTCAAGATAATCTTCTATATAGTGTGCTGATTGGTTTGATTTCTCTCTCTGTTCAGTCTATTGTCTCCCACTGCCACCACAACCAAAGAGATCTGGGATACGATGGCTCTTGGACTTGGCACACCATCTCGTGGTCATATCCATCAAATCAAGTATCTGCTTCATACCACTGGCAAAGGAAACAAGAGCCTCAGTGAATATTTGCGTATGAAGAAAGCCAAAACTGATGATCTAGCACTTCTAGGCAAGCCACTTGACCATGACGACTTCATTGAACAAATATTGGAGGGACTTCCTGAAGATTACAAGCCAGAAATCGATACTTTCAATGGTCGAGATCTCTCAATCCCCTACAGTGAACTCTTTGACAAGCTTCTAAACCGTGAAGCAATGCTACTTTGTAATGAGACTCCTGCAACAACTCCGATTGTCACCAATGCAACTGATACTCGAAAACAGAATCACTCCTGCAATAGATCCTACATCCAGCTACAAAATCGCACAAACACCACAAACTCCACTCGGCCCTCCAAACCTTATATGGGACAGTGTCAAGCATGTGGAGTCCAGGGCCACAGTGCGAAGTACTGTCTAGACTTCCGTATTGTCCGTGGAGGCACCAAATTGGTCTCAACAATCATAGTTCCCTGTTCAGAACTTTTCCCCATGGTTAAATGTGCCTCATCGACAATAGTGGCAGCCTCATGCCAATGCAGCCATACTTTCAGATTCATCTACTTGGCTTGTTTACTCTGGGACTTCTCATCACATGACCTCTTATTTAGACAACCTGTCTCTTCACAATCCGTACACTGGTGGCGATGATGTGCTTCTTGGTGATGGTTCAGCTTGACCAATAAGCCACTTTGGTTCTTTTTCTCTTCCATCTCACACTAAACCATTTTCTTTAATAATGTTTTATATGTACCCTCACTCGATAAGAACTTGATTTCAGTTTTTCAGCTTTGCTCAACTAATAATGTTGCTGTGACGTTTACTCTAACTTTTTTCCAGGTCAACGGTCTGGAAACA
The DNA here is from genome assembly GCA_900406435.1 of Lepidium aucheri. Classification (NCBI taxonomy): domain Eukaryota; kingdom Viridiplantae; phylum Streptophyta; class Magnoliopsida; order Brassicales; family Brassicaceae; genus Lepidium; species Lepidium aucheri. The sequence continues at coordinate 56,248 of OVBA01000177.1, forward strand.
GGAGCTCTTTGTTTGGAAGGAAAACCTAATAATAGAATCTATGAGTGGCCTCTGAGATTATCCACACCGCCTCCATCCTTAGCGTTTGCTTCCACCATCAAGTCTACTTTAATATATTGGCACTCATATTTAGGCCATCAAGCTTTATCAGTTCTTAATAAAATACTATCTGAATTTGCTTTACCACTTTCTTCTCAATCTTTAATGACATTACCTTGCAATGCTTGTGCAATTAATAAAATGCATAAGTTGCCATTTTCTACTTCAACTTTGCAAACCACTCGTCCTCTTGAAGTCTTATTTTCTGATGTCTGGACATCACCTATAATATCTTGTAATGGTTTTGTTTTAAATCTTATCTCTTATTTGTTGATCATTTTACTCGATATATGTGGTTCTATCCCTTGAAACAAAAATTACATGTTTTTGATGTCTTCACCAAACTTAAGCTGCAGGTTGAGAATCAACTTTCAAGTGAAAATTCAGACTCTCTATAGTGACAATGGGGGTGAGTATGTTGGCTTACGTACCTTTCTTGCGAGTCATGGTATACAACATATGACCACACCTCCCCACACACCGGAACATAATGGACTTGCAGAAAGACGACATAGACACATTATAGAAACATGTTTATTGTTACTACCTCATGCTTCTATACCTAAATCATATTGGACTTATGCCTTTGGTACTACGGTTTATCTTATTAACCGAATGCCTACAACAACACTTGATTTTCAGAATCTGTTTCAAAAGCTCTTCGGTTCTCCTCCGAATTTTCAAAAATTACGAGTCTTTGGCTGTCTCTGTTTTCAATGGTTAAAACCTTATACTAACAACTTGATGCTCGTTCAACTTCTTGTGTTTTTCTTGGCTACTCTCTTTCACAGAGTGCATATATTTCTCTTGACAGGTCCGCAACTTGTATCTATGTCTCTCGACATGTACTCTTCCAAGAAACCGTGTTCCCTTTTTCCCTTCCAACGCCGCTCACATCAAACACACTTGGACCGAGAACAATCGGCTGCTCCAACTGTTTCTCCGGTACCTATCTTTAACGTGGTTCAAAAACCACCTCCACTTGATGAAATACCATCGCCGCAACATGAGAATGTCCCTGAACCAGAAATAAACTCACCACCAATGAGTTCAATCGCTGAACCGGTCCAGGAGAAGGCCGAGGATCCAGCATCTTCGCCTACAACAAAAACAACAGAGCAACAACAACCACACCAAAGAAGCACTAGGACACGCAAACCTGTTCAAAAACTTAACCCCCACATCTCTACCACACCATTGTTTGAACTGATTCCTAAATCAGTTACTAAAGCAAAAAAATGCTCACACTAGCGGCAAGCCATGCTGGACAAGATTAATTCTCATACCCGTAATCATACTTGCGATCTTGTGTCTTATTCTAACATGAATTCTAATGGTGTTGGATGCAGGTGGATCTTTACGATCAAGAGGAAAGCGGATGGATCCATCGACCGCTACAAAGCTCGCTTAGTAGCCAAAGGATACACACAACAAGCAGGGATTAACTACCATGAAACGTTCAACCCCATTGTTAAACCCGCCTCTATTTGTATTGTGCTCAGCACTGTGGTAACTCGTAACTTGCCCCTTCATCAATTAGATGTGAACAACGCTTTTTTGCAGGGACATCTCGATGAAGAAGTATATATGATGCAACCACCTGGCTTTGCGGATAAGACAAATAAGCAAGCTGTATGTCATCTTTGTAAAGCCATCAATGGCTTGAAACAAACCCCTCGGGCATGGTACAATGAGATACCGATGTTCCTCCTTCAGTCTAGATTCATCAACTTTGTTGCTGATCCCTTATTGTTTATCTGCAATTGTGATGGAATCCTCTTATACATGCTGGTGTATATCGATGACATCATCATCACGGGCAATGCCACCACAAATACAACTCGGTTTATCAATTCCTTATCTCAACGTTTTTCACTTAAAGACCTAGGCAGTTTTTCTTATTTCTTAGGCATTGAAGTTGTGAGGACAAGTCAAGGTATTCACCTAACACACCAACATTATATTGCAGATCTCTTACACAAAGTCAAGATGACGGTGCAAAACCAATCAACACACCAATGTCTCCTGACTCATCTCTCACGTTACAATCTGGTATAGCCTTGGATGATCCTACCTAATATCAAATGGTGGTTGGCAGTCTTCAATATCTCAATCTCACACGCCTGGACATCTCCTTTGCCGTCAACAAGCTCTCTCAATTTATGCACAGACCAACAACAGAACATTGGTGTGCAATAAAACGCATTCTTTGCTATCTTGCTGGAACACCAACCCGTGGTATCTATCTCAACGCACATAACAGCTCCAATCTCCATGCCTTCACCGATACCGACTGGGCAGAAAACCGCAATGACTATACTTCTACAAGCGCATACATCATCTACCTTTGCAGTCACCCAGTAGCATGGTCTTCAAAGAAGCAAACTGGAGTTGCTAGATCATCAACCAAAGCAGAATATCGCTCACTCGCTTCAACCACATCAGAACTCTGTTGGATATCTTCTCTTCTCCGTGAATTTGGTATCCCCGTCGCAAACACACCTGCTATATATTGTGATAATCTTGGAGTCACATACTTTGCAGCCAATCCTGTCTTTCACTCAAGAATGAAGCACTTGGCTCTATATTATCACTTTGTTTGTCAATTCGTGCAAATCAATCAGCTCCGTGTCACACACATCTCAACAGATGATCAGCTTGTCGATATCTTAACCAACCCGTTAGCTCGACCGAAGTTTAACCGGTTGCTGGTCAAGATTGGACTCACTTCCGGCGGTCCATCTTGAGGGGGTGTATTAGGAAACTGTACATAAGAATATGATTCACTTTGATTCTGTAATTACTTCTAACGGTCCTTAGCCTTGTATAGTGTCTGTTCTAAGTGTATATAGAGTCATACCTCTAATTCTAATGAGATCATCGATTCCATTACTCAATACAGCTAATCTTAGGACACACGGTTTCAGACTTGAAGCTGAGATGAATGGTGGCTGAAGGTAGAGATGAAGGTGAAAGAGGCGTTGTTTGATTCCACAAAAAACAGTCGACCAAATCACTGGATTCCACAAGCTCTTTGGACTAGGATGGAACGATGGCACCACAGAGACTATGAGGGGGTCTCTAATACAGCAAATACTCAGTCAAAGGTGATTCCACACGCAGAGGCAGAGACACGTTTTAAGACAAGGCAGCAACCGCAGTTTAAAAGAAAAGTTCAATATTTTATTAATTAGAAAAAAGCTTAAATATTTACAATGCTGCAGGGGAACCTTATGATGGGGTTCTTCAGCTAGACCTAAATTAGGCCGACACAAATAAAAAAGAAAAACTACAAAAGACTCAAAACTGTAAGTGGCCTTTAGTTTAGTGGTAGGGGTAAATCCACTAAATGGCAGGTGCACTTGCACATTTCGGGATCGAGTCCCACCGGCTGCACTATGTAGGAACATGGCTACTGGGCCGGCCAGTTGTGGCCCAATATTGTTGACAAAAAAAAAACAAAAGACTCAAAACAACAGGACTTGTGAAAAGGAAAACCACAAAGCGTTCAAAATACAAGAAAAGGAAAGTTTGCAACAACAAAAAAAAACTAACTAAGGTGTCCTCGTCTTGCTTTAGGCTCGATCTGGGGTCCTTGGAGTCTCTATGGAGCACTAAGATACGTTGGTTTAATTGCACAACCACATGATAAATTAAAGATACCTGATTGGTGCCTGAGTTGGCCGGTTTAGAATCTGGAGTATTTTGAGGTGGTACTTGTCCATTAAACTTGAGGTCTTTGATGAATTCTTCCTCTTGAAGTCCCTTGACGTCCAGATTGTTGAGATCTTCAAGTGTTTCATCCTGATTTGATTGGAATTCTTCAATACATGCAAGTTGGTCTCTTTCGGATCCAAAGGAAGTCCATCGATTTGTAAGTTGAGTATCTTCTTCATGTAGAAAGCTTTTCGACCGATTTTTTCTCTCCGTGATTCTTAGATGAGTTAAGTTTCTAGAACAAGTTGAATTGTAGCTTAACTCTTTATGGTACGATCGGTGTGCTCGAAGAAAGGGACCTGTGACATTGGTACACTTTAGTTGGTCTTCTCCAAAGATCTTGGCCAGCTTGTGGGCATATTCTCCATGCTCCTGGTGATGATGACTTGATGTCCTCATCAGAAATACTTAGTGGAGATGTCTCACGATGTGAATATTTCCAAGCATATCCGGCTACTGTCATTGGTGATTTTGTGGAGACTTTGGCCAAGTCGCAATACCCTCCTCTATGGGAAAAAATCCTTTACCTTTCACGAAACCGGGGTGAAAGCCGTGGCTGATATAACTGAATGGATAGAGTGTACTGCTATGATGGTCGTGCCCTTCAATTCTATTGCCTACCCGAGCTTGGTGAATAACAAATGGAGACCACCTCCCGCAGAATGGTTAAATGCAACTTTGATGTCTCACATCATATTGGTGATCAATTATCTGGGATGGGTTGGATTATTAGGAACCAAACAAGAACTATGTTACATTATGGAATAGGAAAATTTCAGCCGCTATGCAATAAAAGAAGCGGAGCTCATGACTTTAATGTTGGCAATGCAATCATCATCAGCTTTGGGATATCGAATTGTAATTTTTGAAGACAATTTTCAAGTTATCATTAAGTTACTCAATGCCGATACTTGTAACCTCCGATTACTCTCCTCTACTAAAACTGTGAAGGCTTGGCAACAGAGTTTTATGCAGACAAAACTTCAACATCTTTTACGTAAAGTTTTGTAACAAGAATATCAATTAAGAATTGCTCTCTTTATTGCCTTGGAAAATACCTCAAAACCAAAACAATTAACTCAATGTTTTCTCTCACACACAATAGAATGTCATAACTCAACATCTTTATTTATAGTTGCTTAACATAAACCTAAACCTAATAGGATAACTCTAGAATATTTAGATAACTCCTAAATAACTAACTATTCCTATTTTTAGGTTGCTTGCACTCCAAGTTACACTTTAAGCTTATTTTCAACATTCTCCCTCTTAAGCTTGAAGTTATCTTTGTTGATGTCTTGAAGTCTTATGAACTCCCTCATCTCTTTGAACTTAGTCTTTGGTAAAGCCTTAGTCAAGATATCGGCCTTTTGTTCATTGCTGGGAACATGTTCTACTTCAATTTGCTCGTTTTCAACACATTCCCTAATGAAATGATATATTTTGTGTATATGCTTACTTTGACCATGAAACACCGGATTCTTGGTAAGTGAGATTGCCGATTTGTTGTCAATATAAATCGGAACTACTTTACATTCTTCTCCGGTGGTCTCACTTAGTAGTTCTTGCAACCAAATTGCTTGCTTTGCTGCTTCAGTTGCTGCCATAAACTCGGCTTCACATGATGGAAATGCTACTGTTTCTTGTTTTTGAGAACACCAACTAATTGGACAATAATTGTAGTAAAAGATATGACCAGTTGTGCTCTTCCAATCATCCACATCGACATTGTAACTAGCATCACTATAACCTCTTAACCCTTCATTGTTTTTTCGGCCAAACTTGAGGCCTTGAAACAGAGTACCTCGTAAATACCTTAGAACTTGTTTCAGTGCTGCCCCATTAGATTCTTTTGGTTCTTGTGTATATCTACTTAGAACTCCAACACTAAAAGAGAGATCCGGTCGAGTGTGAATCAAATATCGAAGACACCCAATGACTTGTCAATACTCCTTCTCATTGATCCCTTTCTCTTCTTGTGATTTTGCCAACTTAATACTCGAATCCATTGGTGTAAGACATGAGTTACACTCTTACAACCCTGCTTCTTCAAGTATTTTCTTAGCATATTTCTCTTGCTTTAGAGTTATGCAACTCTATTCTTGTACCACTTCAATTTCAATTCTTAGCATATCTCTCTTGCTTTAGAGTTATGCAACCCTGCGAGGTGAACAAGATTCCGATTGTGTTTGAATCCTTCAATCCATCTTGTTCTGCTTCACACAAGTCTTTACAGGTGATTGAATCTTGCTTCTTTACTTATCTTTCGATCAAATTATCCTGACTCTTGATACCACTTGTTGATGCAGCTCGTGAATGATCGAAATTTACCTGTTGAAGTATGCTAAATCGATGAAGATGAATGAAGATGACGAACTCTCTCAGCTCACAAACACTCACGATTTTACGAATTAAGAAGGTAAAGAAAAGAATGCAAAAACGATTATAGAGTTCCCTCAAGAATGAGGTACATCTCTCTTCAGGATTGAATCCTAGAATTCACTAATCTGTCTCTAGTTTTATTTTAACAGATTACAGAAGATTGAAACTTGAACACTCAGCAATGAACCTGGACTTATTTATGTCCTGGTTCATTCACAACCAATCAGAAACAAAAGTGGGCTTAAACCCAATAGCCAAATTTGGCTTATATTAGATCCGGCCCAGCTTCGGTCCATACGCTCTTCTACGTGGGCCTTTCTTGATCGAGACCCGGCCCATATGGTGAACGACAAATCAGACTTCAACATCTACAACTTTTTTCATAGATGGACGATTTGATGGGCTTAGCTGAGTACACCATAGACCCACGAAGATGATATTTTTCCCAATATTGTCTTCTTCTAGAGTCAATTCATCCCCAAGAAGCCATGTGTTATCTCCATTTTCAAGATCCTTATAGATCCAATCTGGAAAGTAAGCTGAGCTGTTGTTTGAATCAATATTTTTCATTCTATCTTTGTTCCTTGCTCCGATCATCTCGAGAACCAACATTACATAGCTGTACACGTCTGACTTGTGAGACACACTTCCATACATTCTTGAAAACAGTTCTGGAGCTATGTATCCAATTGTTCCTCTCGTGTCGAGGAATGTCAAGATGTTTTCTTGGTTCTCACCGAGCTTAGCAAGACCAAGTCAGAAACTTTGGGTCTGAGGTTGTCCTCTAACAAAACATTATGATTCCTGGTTTTGCAACCATAGTGTAGGTACTCAAGTCCCTGAGCAACACCTAGCATGATTCCATATAGCGTACTTACATTTAGATCCCCTGACTTAGATATGAATTGATCTAGAGACCCATTTTCGAGAATGGTTAACGTAAACAGAATGGTCAACGACAGGGTAAAACAGAATGGTCAACGTAAAATTAGGGGTTTAGTTTGAAAGTCAACTAAAATTTTGATGATTAATTTGGAGCGGAGTGAGTTGAAGATTTAATCTACCCCTTTTGGCAAGTTCGAGGTTCAATCGACTTTTTCCCAAAAAAGAAAAAGAAAAGGAAAAGACTATGTAAATGTGTTTGAATTGTGATCATAGGACCATAGCTTACAGAGTTATAGATTAAAGAAAAGACTTCATCTGAATTAGTAAATAGGAAAAATGTCAATTTAACCTTCTAAATACCAAAAATAATTGAATTAACCTTGAATTTTGGATGTGTTTTATTAAACCTTCAATTTTTTTGTTGAATTTTGAAAAAAACTCTACCTTTGTGTTGACTCGGCCAATCTAACCATCCAATAATCCTAAATTGAGATTGACGCTGAAATCAAAAGCCAAATTGGTTTTGGAAGTTCAATTAATTTCTTATTTTCTTTTTGAAGACCCCCTAAGCTTGTTTTTTTCAAGAACAAGTTCAAATACATTGGTTTGAAATCTTGTCTCATTCTTGAAAGAAAAGAGAAATTTAAGCTTAGAAGTTCTTCAGAACGAAGATAAGAAGTGAATCAAACTTCCAAAACCAATTTCGCTTTCGATTTTAGAGTCAATTTTTATTTGAGATTATTAGAAAGTTCAATTGGCCGAATTAACGCAAGTTGAGGGTTTTTTCAAAAGTCAACAAAAAATTGAAAGTTTAAACAACCACATTCAAAGTTCAAGGTTAAATCAACTATTTTGAGTACTTATAATGTTAAATTGACATTTTTCTCAATAGTAAATCTTATACCTATACATTTCAACCTCCATAAATTAATACTCGATAAATTAATAACTTCTATAAAATAATAAAATTTTTGGGTCCCATGTCGGCCCAGTGTAAAGTTTAATAATTTAATAAGATAATAATTATTTTGAAACCTCTATATAAAATATAGTCTCAATAATATCATAAATTAATAATAATCTATATATATATATTTATTTAAATAAGCTGATATGTTAAGTATTGTTTTTTAAAAATATTTTTTTTCCTAAAAGCTCTATAAAATAGTTTTTGTGTTCTATTTTTAAACTATGATGTTGTAGTATAATATGTCATAAAAAATAATTGGAATTTCTTTGTGTTTTCAAATTTTTAATATGTATCATTTTTATTGTAATAGTATTACCGGCTGTTCAAATAAAAAATTGAGGTTATTAGTTATTAATTATAAAATTTATAATTTTTAGAAGATTAATCTTAAAATGGTTTAAATTTATCATGCTAATTTAATTTTAGAAATTTAAAATACAATAAAGTAATGATTCTTTTGTTCGTCTCATTAATTAATAAGTCTTAATTTATACTATAAATTAATAAGTCTTAATTTATAGATAAATTAGTACCTCTCTAAATTAATAAGTTTTCAAAGTCCCAACAACATTAATTTATAGAGGTTTGACTGTAATTATACTTTAAAATTGCACTAATCTCAAATGGAAGTCTAATTAAGAATACAGTCTTTTGACTAAAATCATTATCTTACCAAATAAAATAATAAAACAGAATATCTGTTATGGAAACTTCATTACATAATATGGAATATCTAGTATATATATATATATATATATATGTATTTATGTCTATATAAAGGTAACCACCACAATTTATTCTCAGTAAGGTATACAAATATTACAATGACAACCAGAAGATTTCCTTCTCTTCTACCTTCGTTGCTGATGATTGTGCTTATCGTGATGCCTATAATTTCTGGTCACACAATTTTTGGTTAAATGCTATAAATTTTTAAAACTTGTACTTAAATTATCTTAAAAATTCTAGGTTCTTTGACAACTTAGAACCTAAAATATTTTTATGTTCTTGAAATCTAGCTGATGAATTTGTTTATGATTAATAAACAGGAGAATCTAATAAGGAATGTACGAAAGGATGTAAAAACACAGCAGAATGCAATACACAGTGCATATCTAAAGGTTCCCGCAGAGGCCAATGTCAAAATTACTTAGTATATCGTCCCATTTTTCACATTGAAAAGTTTTGTTGCTGCAGTTACTTTGATTCTCACATATCCAGTCCAACCATTACTGATTAATATCTTATTTTATCTGTACTCTCAAACTATATTAAATGAAAAACATATATTCAAATATGATAATTGGTACTTCCTCTGTTTCTAAATAGTTGAAACATCTCTTGCGATCTTTTCTATCATCTTTGTTATACGATCAAATTGGGAATCTGGATAATGAGTTTCAGGCTCAGATCCTCATAAAACAAGAACAATCTAGATTTTCAGGCTCTATGTCTCCCCCTTAACAATCATTAGAACACAAAAATGTCTAACAAACTCAGGTAACAAACCGAGTATTTTACAAAAAAAGTAGCTCCGACTTATCACCAAATGGACCTATCAATACCCCCGCCCCGAAATTCAGCTTGCTCTCATGCTGATAGTGTGGAAATTGTTGCTACCGACCACCACTCTCATCCACGAGTCTTCATGTTCTATCTACATTTGTATTTTGAACTCCAATCCTTATTGAAATTTATTGTACTCTTTCTCTTCACTTGTGTTCTTCCTCTATTAAACACCTTGCATGAATAAGAATCTGTCTTCTCTGTCCTACCCTTTATGCACCGTATAATCTGTCCACTTTTGCATCACTTCCTTCCTCCATGAGTTCCCACTTGACCCCACACTTTGTATAAATGATTGGTGTCTCTGACATCAGATCTCTTATCTCCTTGATCTCAACGTCTATTTTGTCTTTTTTCGTCTGCAGCTTTCTTGTCCGACTTCGAGCTTCTTGTAGACAAAACTATAGTTTCAGTACCTTCATCCTTAAATCCTGATAAATTGTTCTCTTTTTCTCCAGCTGTGATTCAAGTTCCTTAATCTTGTGTTTCCAGTGACCAAACATTAACCTGAACTCATCTTTCTGTTTTGTAATATCTGCATTTTTCACATCAACTATTAGGGAATAACATCGCACATCGGAAGTTGGAAGGGATCCTAACTAGTATATATAAGTTTTGGACCTCTCTACTCATTGGCAATTAGTTTTGAGTTGGAAGCCTATAATCTAATTTGGTATCTGAGCCCACGATCCATGCTATCCAACCAGATCAACCCAAAATTCGTCTAATTATCAACTACCCAGACCCAAAATTGGTGTCGTTGGTTCATCCCCAAACATATCAAGATCAATGACCAAAGATCTATTATCTTTAGGGGGTGTATTAGGGAATAATATCACACATCAGAAGTTGGAAGGAATTCTAACTAGTGTATATAAGATATGGGCCTCTCCACTCATTGCCAATAATCTAATATCAACTACTATGTTCATTCTCTGTTGTTCTTCCTTTAGTTAGTAGAGTATTTGTTTGGCTTCCTTATACTCCATCCCTCTTCCTTTAGCTGCATCTTCTCATCTAGTATTGGAGAAATAAAATCGCGTGTGGCTTCAACGAGTTCGTGAACTTTGTTTACAAGAAAGACTTCAAGAATAGCTTGAGATGTTGTTCCCAAAACGAAACAACATCTTTTTTTAAAACTGTGTCCAGTCGATGAAAGTATCGTGACCAAGCTCGCAATTAAACGACTTGATTTATTATTTCATCATATAAAAATGAAGAAGATATGATATAGAGAGATATGCACAATAATGTTTGATAAAGGAGATATGCACAGTAATGTTTACATCTGACTTGTGAATTACACCTCCATATATTCTTGAAAACAACTCTGGAGCAATGTATCCTACTGTTCCTCACGTGTCGAGCAATGACACGATGTTTTGTTGGTTCTTGTAAAGCTTAGAAGGACCAAAGTTTGAAACGGTATCGGTATAAGATGATTGTATTGATGTATGAGTTACATATATATAGAAAAAGATGTTAACCTATCTAGGTTACAAAGAATATCCCTAAGAATTAAGAAAGTATATATTTTCATATCTCTATACCCCCCAAGTTGGCGATGAGATGTCTTGAATCTCCAACTTGGATAGAAGATAAGTAAACTATGAAGTAGGTAAGGCCTTAGAGAGACGATCAGCCGGTTTTTCATGAGTCGAAAGATGAGCTGTAGTGATGAGTTTGGAGGTGACCACATCATGAACAAAGTGAAAATCACGTTCGATATGTTTGGTGCACTTGTGGAAGACTAGATTCGCTGTAATGTGTATCGCCGATTTGCTGTCACGAAAAAATGGAATCGGTTCTTCGTGAGTAATACCAAACGTAGAAAGAAGCTCCTTCAACAACTTGATTTCGCATAATGCATAAGCCATGGACCTATATTCAGCCTCAGCTGACGAGAAAGAAACATTTTCTTGCTTCTTTGTTTTCCAAGAGATAGGCAAGTCACCGAGTAGAATAATATATGCATTTAGTGACTGACGGCCAGCGGCCAAGCACCCCAATCTGCATCGCAATGTACAGTGAGATTGAGATTAGAATCAGAGCATAAGAGTATGCCTTGACCAAGATAACCAGTGAGATAACGAACCACCTTTAATGCAGCTTTCCCATGTCTTTCTAGTGGTTTTTGCATAGACTGAGATAGGACATGTACTGTATAGGAGAGCTCAGGTCTAGTAAAGAGTAGATAGATCAATCGACCCACTAAGCGATGATATATATGGCTGAGGATCGCTAAGTGGTTCACCATCGGCAAGTGAAAGCTTATGATTCAAGAAAATCAGTACAATGAATGGTTTAGAGGCCAAGAGACCACACTCGGTTAGGATATCTAGCATTTGTTTGCGCTGTGAGAGAAAAAATCCTTTTTCATTTTTAGCTACTTCAATTCCCAAAAAATACTTAAGTTTCTTGAAGTCCTTCATATGAAAACACTCATGATGATAGTTCTTGAAATTTTGCATTGTAGAAAGATCATTAGAAGCGACAATGAAGTCGCCATCGTAAATGAGAATGTGCAAGATAGTGCAGCTGCGAATAAATAGAAGTGAGAGGAGTCAGCTTTGCTCTACTCAAAACCATAGGACGACAATGCTTTGCTAAGCTTTGAGAACCAACATCTCAGCGCTTGTTTAAGCCCATAAATTGATTTCTTAAGAAGACAAACCATGTTCGGATCTAGACACTCAAAACTAGGGGATGTTTCATGTAAACTTCTTCTTCAAGATCGCCAAGTAGAAAAGCATTACTGACATCCATTTGATGGACTTCCCATTGTTTGAGTGCAGCAACATCAAGAAGAATCAGTATAGTAGAAGGTTTGGCAACCGGAGCAAATGTATTGGAGTAATCAACACCTTCTTCTTGTCTATTACCAAGTGCCACAAGCCAAGATGTGTGACGAGTGATGCGACCATCAAGTGATATTGATGTTATAAACCCATTTACTGCCTATTGCCTTGTTTCCAAGAAGTAGCAGAGTACTAATCCAAGTCTTGTTGACAATAAGAGAGGAGTGTTCATCTTGCATCGATTCAGTCCAAATAGGATCTTAAGATGTTTCTTTGTAGGATTACAGCTCACAACCAAAAGTAACAGCTCCCAAAAACGCTTTGTGGGAAAAAGAGTAAGTCTGATCAAAACATAATTCGAAACTGGCTAAAACAATGATACTTGGATCCGTTGAAAAGGAATCTGATGTAGAACTAGCGAGAGGAAGAGACAGTGTAGCCCTGCAATTGACTGTATTAGTAACAAAGTTCTTAAGTAAAACAGAGGGCTTGCATTGACTTTGGCCACAACCAAAAAGATCAGGCAAACCGAGAGAAGCAGGTTCAATTACAGGGACCGGTGCAGGAGGTACCACCATAGGAGAAGCAGTTTATACATTAAACAGGTTCATTCACTTCAAGCACATCCGGCAGAACAGATGTAATAGAAGGTACTAGAGTAGATGTTGAGACGACAGTTGGTGGAACTAGTGGTGACACTTGAGCCCAAGCATCATAAACGTAATCGGGTAGTGGCTGTTACGATGAATTGGACCCCGAGTTCATCAGAGATTTTGGGAAACTGTCTTCGATGAAGACTACATCTCTACTGTAGAAGAATTCATTTTCTCGATATGAAACAACTTCCAAGCCTTTTTGCCAAAAGGATAGCTGAGAAATAAACATTTTCTGCTCCGTACACCAAATTTGTCTTTGTCTCGAACTCTCTGGTGAGCGTAACAAAGATACCTGTACACACGCAAAAGATCATAAACTGGCGGCTTCCCATGTAACATCTCGTAAGGTGATTTACCAGCAAGAATTGGAGTTGGAGTCTATTGATCAGATGTGCGGAAGCAAGTATACTCTCTCCCCAAAACCGAAAAGGTAAACCAAATTGAAAGAGACACATTGAGAATATGTATGTGCTTAGGCTCCACAAGTCCATTTGGTTGTGGAGTGTCAACACATGATGTCTGATGTAGTATTTTGTGGGTTTTAAGAAACTGCGACAATACAAGGAACTCAATTCCATTATCTGCTCGTATTGCTTTGACCGACTTAGCAAATTGTCGTTCAGTCATTGAACAAAAAATTTCCATTAGTTTAGCAACTTCAGACTTCTCAAGCATAAGAAACACTCAAACTGCTCGTGAATAATAATCAACCACTATTAAGAAATACACTGCACCACAGGTGGAAAGTGTCATATAGGGACCCTAATCATCACAATGAATCAAAGCAAAAAGTCGATAGCTTTGTTAGAAGATTCAGAAAAACCAGGTACGAGTTTGTTTGGCTTTTAAACAAATGTCACAGGACCCTGGACTAGAAAAGTCGTTCTCCGTTTTATTGAACAAAATCAAAGAATTTAAAACTTTGGAAGAAGGATATTTGAGTTACCGAAAAAGATTTATAAATGAATACAAGCATGTGTGGTCTTTGCATAGGCATGAGAAAGACAAAAATAAATAAATGAATTACGTCTATGAAATCATTAATCCGAATCTAAAGTTCTAAACCATCGAATATTGTTTATTTTAAAAGATTTTTATTGGTAATTAACTTATTACTGGGATTATATCCACATTAAAATGCTGGATTTGTTTATTTTTCAAATTTTGTTCACTTAGGTTTTTAAGCGAGTGTTAATATTGGAATATTATTTTTGAGATGTTGATCTAATAACTGTAACGCAAACAAAAATTAATCTGTTTTAAAGGAACCATCCGACAAAATACTCAAATGAGTCCTAAGTTTATAAATCCAAAACACTAAGCCCGACCCAAACTCAATTTATACCGAACCGAACTATATCCAAAAAAATAAATATATCTGAGTAAGTATTAAATCAAAAGAAACAAAATACCGAATAAGAGGAACCAAACCCAAAAAATACCATAAATGGGTCTTAAATTTATGTACCTCGAAAATCGAGTCTAAACTAGAACCTGAAACGAATCAAGAACTGAATTTATAACCAACATATTTATATTAATTTTTTTTTAAAAAAATATTTATTAATTTTAAATTTTTATATATAAATCGGTAACAAAACCTACATTAGGCCTATTTTTAAAGGTTGTTACAAAACATATGTTAATTTTATCCTAAAATTTATAACACAGTCAAAATGAAAGTGTCTTCCACTTTAATATATAAGATGATTAAGCGGTGAAAAAGACATTTTAACTTCCACATATTCTGAAACTTGAGGATTAAGTTTAATAAGATAATAAATAATCTATATAAAGACATCCTAATAATATAATAAATAATATCTATGCATCTTTCGGATACACAATTTTATAAAATTTAGTTACAGTTTCTAATATCTCTTCTACATTTCTATAATATTTTCATAAATTTTCTATGAATTATCTATGACAATTCTATGAATTTTTATGAATTTTCTATGAGGACAACTCCAAAGCTATAAACATCTCTCTTTTCATTAAGCAGCACTGTGTTGTAATATTCTGGGTCTAAATAGTCAAGAGCGCCTTGCTCCATAGTTGTGAGCTGCTCTTTATCCATTGGTATTAGCCTTGAGGCACCAAAGTCAGCTACCCTATAGTTGTGAGCTGCTCTTTATCCATTGCAGTTAAATTTTCATTCAAAAAAATATTAACAGTCTTGACATTGCGGTGAATGATTGGAACATAATGAAGCAGAAGAGTGAAGGTATATGTAAGAATTACTGTGACTTTTACGGCTATCCTCAACCGGTGTTCCCACGTAAGAGAAGATTCATACATAGAATGTGCAAGGGATCAAAAAAGGTGCCACAATTAATAAACTCATAGACCAACAAGGGAACTTCAGTCTCTAGACAGCAGCCCAAAAGCTTGACTACATTCCTATGGTTGATTTCTGAAAACAAGTATATATTAGTGAAAAAATTAAAGTTGGTCCCTGCACACCAACGGAATGTCCAGACTCCTTATTATACTTTTTCTTTGTTAGTGCCCGTTCTTGTTTTATTGTCAGAGTAAATTATGGATTATTAGAGAAAACTTTGTCTCAAAAATTAGATTTAAAAAAACAGACTTCATAAGTAATTTAGTGGGAATTGGCTAAAGTCTAAAAATATATAGATTTCGTAAAATTTAAATAAGTTATACGTATTCTATTAGTGACTCTAAAATTACACAAATTAATTAACTTTTTTAATATAACATGGATTTTAACTTTTCTTCACTGAAATATTAATAATATTTAATTTTATATCAATAATATTTTTATAATTATTTACTTTCAAATTTTTACATAAAAATACTCAAATTCAAACTTCTTCTAAATGTAAGTCCAGTGGCAGGTGTAAATCCACTAAATAGCAAACACACTTATACATCCTGGGATCGAGTCCTGCCATCTGCATTATGCAGGAACTTGGCTAATGGGCCGGCCAGTTGTGGCCTAATATTGTTAAAAAAAAAAAAACTTTTTCTATATCCAACAAGCAGGTACTTCCATACTCAAATTCAAACTTCTTCTATATCCAACAAGCAGGTACTTCCACACATGCCAGTTGCGTCGGATAAACCATCTCAGATGGTAGTGAGAATGTTTTCGAAGGTTGACTCTTGTTTCACCGTCAGAAATTGGTTTTTTTATTCAATTAATTTTATTTTTCTTAGCCGTATTTAATAATCAATATTATAATTATTGTAATTATCTATTTAGAATTGTTTATATTTTACCTTTAACCGTCTTAACTACAACCGATCTAATGTGTCTATATAAAGGTCCTATTCATTCTTTTCACTTGTACCACATTTGATTATGTGAAAGAAACACTTCTCATACTTACAAATTTCTCTTCCTCTCATATAATATTATATTAGGATTATTTCCATGCTATAGCGTAGAATCTTATAAATTTTTCAATCGTGTTAATTTAGGTTTGAGACCCATATTGATTTTTGAATAATTTCTTCATATGTTGTATTAGATGTTCAATATACAAACCGAAATCAACCCGAAATAAAGGAATCAAACCCGACAAAATATCTCAATAAGTTCTAAATCTATATACCTAAAAACTCGAAGCAACCAATAAAAACATTTAGTTTTTAAGATTTTTTCTATTAAAATTTTTTAATTATTAATTTTTATATAAAAGTATATGAATCCAAAATTGACTTATACCGAACCAAAATCTGTCCAAAAAAATAAAATACATGAATAAGTCGGAAATCAAAAGAACAAAACTATCGAATTAAAGGAACTGAACTCGACAAAATATTATAATGAGTCCTAAATATATATACCCGGAAAACTGAATCCAAACCCGAACTAGAACTAACCAAACTTGTATCCAATATAGTTTATTAAATTTTAACTTTTAAAAGTTTTTTTGTTAGATATTTATTAATTTTAAATGTATATAAAAATTTATAACCAAAAACAGCTTAATGCTATTTTTAAGGATTGTTACAAACTTTAAGTTAATTTTATCTTATAATTTATAACACTACCAAAATGAAATTGTCTTCCGATTTAATGTATAAGATTTATAATTTTATTTTATAACACATTATCATCATAAATTACTTGGACCTAAATCTATGCTGACGATATCATTGTTACAAAAAACAATGATGATATAATCTCACATGTTCTCAAAGAATTTGCACAAAGGTTTTCGATAAAAGATCCAACAGATTTGCACTACTTCCTTGGTGTAGAAGTTGTCCGAACAAATGCAGGTTTACATATAATGCAACACAAATATATTCATAATCTCCTAGCAAAGTACACATGACTGATGCTAAACCTGTCTCGACACCACTTGCTGCTTCGCCGAAACTCACGATGAATGATGGCTCACCTTTAACAGATGCCTCAAAATATCGATCTCTTGTTGGTAGTCCACAGTACTTAGCTTTCATAATGCTTGATCTCACTTATGCTGTCAACCACTTGTCACACTTCATGCACCAACCTCATGACACACATTGGGGAGCTGCTAAAAGGATGCTACACTACTTGGCTGTAAGTCTTCTCATGGCATCCAATTTTATAAAACCTCTCCACTTACTCTACATACTTTTTCGAATGCAGATTGGACCGGTGACTTAGATGATTTCATCTCTACTAATGGCTACATTGTGTATCTGGGTCACAATCCAATCTCCTGGACAGCTAAAAAGCAAAATAATGTGGCAAGATTTTCAACTAAAGCAGAATATAGAGCTATTGCAAACACTGAAACTGAAGTTAGATGGATATGCTCTTTAATGATTGAACTCCGAATTCCATTAGTAACAACTCCAGTAATCTACTCCGACAATATTGGAATCAGATACTTTTGTGTTAATCTTGTCTTCAATTCACGAATGAAGCACATTGCCCTTAATTATCACTTCGCCTGGAATCAAATTCAACATGGCATGCTTTGTGATTCACATGTATCAAGTCATGATCAGCTTGTAGACACATTGACAAAACCATTGGCTCGAACTCGATTTCAGCAAGCTTATTCCGAGATTGAAGTTTTCAAGAACTCTTCATCTTGAGGGGGCACAATCTTATTAATATACATATATGTTAAGTCTATAGTATTTAGAATAGAATTAGAATATTCTCTTTTAATGTTTGGTACATACTTCCTATTCTTTCTCTAATCTCGTGTATATATTATTGTAATTGTCAATCAATAAAATCATCACTTTTAAACATTCTATATGATGGACATCTAACAAATTCACAATCAAGTCCGAAGAACTACTATAGATTCTGATAACGAGTCAAAAATATATATTCACTTTTTCAGGTACTCAAATAGTCGTATGAGGATTTTTTTGACACGTTTATGTGTCACGTACAAGAAAGAATTCGAAACATTTTAGATTTTAACATAAAAACATTCTCTAGCTACGATTAAATATTCTTGATTAGTTACACTAAGTATATGATGGAATCTCATGACTTTTGGATCATAACTATATTTCGGTAGACTTTGAATTCTCTTGTGAAAGCGAAGAAGGTTCTGGAAGAGGCATTGGACAAACATGAAACGAAGACTTAGGAGGGACTTCAAGAGCGTCCAAACTTCCTTCCATCATCTCAATAACTCTATTCATCGGTGGACGATTTGATGGACATGGCTGAATACACCATAAACCTACCAATGTCATCTTCTTTGCAATCTCTTTCTCTTCTATTGTGATTTCATCGCCATATTTTCATGTATGCTGTCTATTTTGTAGGTTTTTATAGATCCATTCTGGAAAATAAGCTGAACTTGAGTTAGAAATGGTGGATTCTACTGTTTCTTTATTCTTCTCTCCAATCATCTCGAGGACCAACATTCCATAGCTATAAACATCTGACTTGTGAGAGACTCTGCCATACATTCTTGAAAACACCTCGGGCGCGATATAACCTATTGTTCCTCTTGCGTCTAACAATGACAAGATGCTTTCTCTTTTTTGGCATAGCCTGGCAAGACCAAAGTCTGAGACTTTAGAGCAGAGATTGTCATCTAGCAGTACATTTTGAGGTTTGATATCAAAATGCACAATCCTTGTTTTGCAGCCGTGGTGCAAGTACTCAAGTCCGCGAGCAACACCTAGAGCGATTCTGTATAGAGTACTCGCATCCAGGTGCAATGACTTCTTGCTTGATATGTACTGATCTAGAGATCCATTCTCTAGAAACTCATACACGATTGCTCTTTTACAGCCCTCATAGCAGAAGCCAAGTAAAGAAACAATGTTGATATGTGATGTTTGGCTAATGCTTGCGACTTCATTAATAAAGTCTTCACCATTGCTCTTAAAACTTCTCAAGATTTTCACCGTAGCCTTACGACCATCACCCCGACTTCCTCTATAGACAGTTCCAAATCCTCCTTTTCCCAACGATATGCGAAAATGATTTTGTAATTCTCTTCACTTCTGTATAACTGTACTGTTTGAGTTGTAGTAGCGCCTTTAGATTAGGGTCTCGACGATGTGAAACTTTTCTAAGAAACATAAAATAGCAAGTTACTGAAAGATCTAACACAGTTCGAACAACATCAGGTCAGAAACTAACCCAAGAATCCACATCCTACTCCGATGCCTAGAGACAATTAAAAAAAAAGACGTCGTAAGGTAATATACTTATATAATTCATAGAAAAAACGAAGATAATACTCCAGTATGATACTGATACAAGTTTAATTATTTATTGAAATTAAAAGAATAGACACCTACCGATTTTTGATTTTTTATAGTAACCTGCATAAGCAATACCATGAGAAAAATGTCAGTTCTAACTCTTTTTGTTTCTTTAGTTGTTTTCAAGCAATATTATGTTGAAAGAGGATTTAATTAGTTCTAGGGATCTGTTCTAACTTAAGACAACTTAAAGAAAGGTTGAAACTCAACGCGTGTTTTTTTTTTGTCAACGGCATTTATATATAAATAGAGAATAATATTCGGTTTACATCAAGAATCAAAAGCTACCTCTCTAACACGACGAGCGAGGTCATCTGCTTTATGATTCAAACAACGTGGGATATGAGATAGAGAGAAAATGGAAAATAACGAACATAACTCAATGCGTGTTTTAGTAAAGGGAAATAAAGAGTTCTTCTGAAAAATGACAATTAAGAAAATCAAGAACCGTATTGTCCAATCCAAAATTCTAGTTGATTTTATAGAAAAGAAAAGAAATTAGATTGCACAAAATAAAAGTAATGAAAGTCATAAAGATCTTACCTATTAAGAACTTTCGTTTGGAGTGATGATCACCTGAATAAAAATGGAAATGAAGGAGATTAATGAAATGTACAAAGAGGAAGTGAATATATATTTTGTTAATAATTCTAAATATTTATGCGGAAAGAGAATGAAACTATATATACAGTATAACCTCTTTAAATTAATACTCGATTTATTAATAACCTATATAAAATAATATAATTTTATAGTTTTAAATTGAGTTTTTAGTTCAATTAGTATATCGATAAATTAATAACTTTTATAAATTAATAAAAAATTATATTTTTAGTGTAGTTCTAACATTATTAATTTATAGAGTTTTTTCTGTATATATATATATATATATATATTAATGATAGTATCAGTGGATTATTGGATTGCAATTATTTTATTATTGGATTATTAGAATTATCTTATAAAACTTACCACAAGATCCACATGGAATTATTGGATTGCAATTGACTTCGGATGTTGAGTTTTTCTTACAGCAGACAGGAGTTGCACCATTGTAGGCGCAGTATCCACCAGAGGATTTACATTCTTGAAATGCTCTCTCATCAATCCTTAGCTTCACCTCCAATCCTTCTCTAAGAACACTTTCCAATTTGGTAACATTTAAAACTTCCTCCTCTGGAGCATAACATTGTAATCTGGCAAAAGCTCAAAGAGCTCAGACGTCAACGTTGCGTTGCTGAATGAAGCTGAGCAAAATGGACCTGAGAACTCTTGCCTTACTAATTTAAGAGTACTAGTTGCTGTGTTTACTTCGAGAACACGGTACATCTGACTTGAGATGTTTAGAGAAGTCGAATTAAACTGCGTATTGCAGTGAAGCCCTAATGAAGGATGCCCACAAGAACGAGACCGAGCTGCTCCCGAGAATGGGAAACCAGCCGTGATATTACCACACTTAAATAGTGTATCACATACTCTACGTTCTAGTTGACTTCTAGCAAAAAGAAGATGGTGAAAATAGAACAAGAAGAAGAGCAAGATCAGACGTGAATTGGGATTTGAGAATCTGAGCAGTAGTAAAGACAACATGATTGATATCTGAATAGTTGTTCCGTTTTTGAGGTTGGTTTGTATAGAGAAGATAAATAACTGAGGGCATAAAAGCAGATAGAGAAGAAAGTAGACATGCTGAATGACCAAGTCAATAATTCAAGTAGAACAGTCTCTTAATTTTGACTTTCTTCGAACTGAACGTGTGTATCTCTTCAAATTGAACGTATCTTTAGTAAAATAGAAAGAAAGAAGTTTCGTTTTGACAAAAGAAAAAAGAAGAAAAAAAAAGAAAAAAGATATTATTAATTAAATAAAGACAATTCACAGGCTATAGTTCTTGAAAAAGCACAGATCTTCCTTCCAGATTAGGTTGGTTTTGCTTCCCAGAGTCAGTAGAAGATGAATGTATGGGAGTTAAGGATATTTATCGGAGTCTATCCGCTCTATACTCAAAAGTCGGAGCTTTACTTTAGGCGAGAGAATCCTTTCTGTCGCTCCAGATTCTAGAAATAGAGTTTACAATGGATTGCGAAACTGTTCTGAAGATAATTCAATACCCAGAGGAGTGGTCGGAATTCTCGAGGCTATAGATATCTCATTAGATCTTCAAGGAACAAGATCTGATATTACTTTTTTCTATGGAGAACCAGTCCAGAATAAAAGAGACTATGCCAGAGAGATATTAACTAGAATATACATAATTAGAACTTCCCCTTGGTTAATCATTGGGGTTTTTAATGAACTATAAGGTAATCATGAAAAGCAGGATGGTTCACTTAGACATGCTAATTCTTTTCTAGTTTTTAATCAAATGATCCGGGATTGCGGCCTTATTGAATTTCCAAAATTGGGTAGTTTTTGGTCATGGCGAGGTGTTCGAAATAATAGAATAATTTTCTGTGTACTTGACAAAGCTTTTGGTAATAGCGAATGCCATGATCTATTTCCACGATCTGAAGTCGAATATCTGGAAATGATTTGTTTTGATCATCGATCTATTTTGGGTTGTTTCAGTGACCAAACCTATAAACCCCACAAACAATTCCACTTTGATAAACAATGGATTGGTAAGGTTGCTTTTAAGGAAATAATAGAAGAAAGCTGGAAAAGATTTACTTGTCATCAAAAATTCTCATTTTTAGGCAAGATTAAGACTTGTCGGAAGGAAATTTCTCACTAGAGAAGTAAGAATTTTCAGTCAAGTCGTCAAAAAATATTAGATTGACAGAAAAATGTAGAAGACTACAAAAACTGGAGCTAATTCTAACCTTAGACAAGCTTATGTTGAGGAGGAGGCTGATTAGGAAACAAAAAAAAAAGTCAAAATAAATGGCTTCGGGAAGGGGATAATAACACTAGATTTTTATGGTCAAACAAGACAATGACGAGCACGAAACCGAATAGTTTGGCTTATGGATAAGAGTGGAAATTGTATATCGAAGGATGAGGATATTCTTACCAAAGCCTCATGTTATTTTTCATAGCTTTTTTCCACTAATGGTACTGCTAATATTATTTTGGATGAAATAGAGCCCAAAATTACGGACTCTAATAATAAACTTTTGATGAAATTAGCCATTGAAGAGGAGGTAAAATTAGCCCTCTTCTTGATGGATCATGGGAAAGCTTCAGGTCGGACGGTATGATGGCCCTCTTTTTCCAGAACTCATGGAATACTATGAAGGAAGACCTAGTTATCCTAGTGAATGAATTTCTTCATCACGGGTCATTTGAGCAAGGGTTAAATAAAACAAATATTTGTCTTATCTCTAAGATTTTTAGACCAACAAAGATGACAGAATTCTGTGCTATTAGCTTGTGTAATGTAGGTTACAAAATAATTTCTAAGGTTTTGTGTTTAAGACTCAAAAGAGTTTTACCGGAACTAACTTCTGAGACCCAATCGGCATTTGTTGTTGGGCGTCTAATCTTAGATAATATTTTGATTGCTCAGGAGATGTTTCATGCTTTCGTTACCAATAAGGCTGTTAAGGATCAATTCATGGCCATAAAAACAGATATGAGCAAAGCATATGACAAAGTGGAATGTATTTTTGTCAATGCTCTATTGAGAAAAATTGGATTTAGTGATACATGGATGAAATGTATTATGCACTGTATAACTAGTATGGAATACTCAGTACTCATAAACGGGGTTCCTGGACGAAAAATTATTCCACATAGAGGATTACGATAGGGAGATCTTTTATCACCCTATTTGTTTATCTATGTACAAAAGTTCTTATTTCCAAATTGCGATTAGGTGAGCAACAGAAACTCATCACCGGTTTATCAGTTGCCCGAGCTCGTCCGACTGTTTCTCACCTATTGTTCGCAGACGACAGTTTGTTCTTTTGTAAAGCTTCCAAAAAAGTAGCTAAACAAATATTACACATTCTTAAATAATATGAACTAGTATCTGGGCAACAAATACATTTTGACAAATCATCAATTCAATTTGGACATGCTGTTCCGGATATCCATAAAATAGATTTATCGGATTCTTGGAATTTCCAAACAGGAGGAATGGGCTCCTACTTAGGTATTCCGAGAAACATAGGAGGTGATAAACAAATTTTTTTTGCTTTTGTACGTGAAAAGCTCCAGGAAAGAATAAATAGTTGGACGTCCAAATTCCTGTCTAAAGCATAAAAGGAGGTCTTAATCAAATCGGTTCTTACAGTATTATCTACATATGTGATGTCATGCTATAGATTACCTAAAGTTTTCATACATAAATTAAACTCAGCCATAGTTGATTTCTGGTGGTCCAGTTTAGAAACCTCCAAAGAGATCCACTGGAAAAAATGGAGAAAATTATGTAAATCAAAATCTGAATGAGGGTTGGGTTTTAGAGTCTTGGAGGAATTCAACTCGGCATTCCTGGCCAAACAACTTTGTAGATTAATTGACTTCCCTGATTCACTTTTTGCGAAAGTGATGAAAGGACGTTATTATAGAGACCAATGTCCTTTTTAGCAAAAATGACTGCTTCCCCTTCTTATGGTTTGTGAAGCATATTTTCTGTGAAATCTTTAGTTTCTAAAGGCATCATTAGGAAAATTGGTGACGGTAAAACATTATGAATCTGGAAGGACCCCTAGATACCGAACATTATTCCTTGACCCGCGTCTACTTCATTTCTATCCTTATTCCCTCATATGACCATTGATCAATTCATTGTTCATAGAACAGGTTTTTGAAAAGAAATCTTAGTTCGACAATATTTTGAATCTAATGCTGTTGAAATAATTCTGGGAGTCCGATACCTCGGAGACTAAAGCCTGATTACCGGGGTTGCATTTTACTAGAACATGACGCTATTCAGTCAAGTTTGGATATCAGATTGAAGAGTCTTTTTACCTACTTGAAATAAGACACACTGGACCAAATTTTCAGGTCCTGCATAAGAAAATTTGGAAATCTGATTGCCCAAATAAACTATGACATTTTATTTGGCAAGCTTTATCAGATTGTGTTGCTGTAAAACAAAATCTGACCAAAAAAGATATAAATTGTGATAGATGCTCACGATGTGGTTCAGACAGTGAGACCATTAATCATGTTCTTTTTGAATGTCCACCTACACTTTAAACATGGGCCTTATCAGGTATCCCTTCTGTGCCAACTAGTTTCCTTGGAGAATCTATCGGGTATAATCTTGATTATTTATTCTGGCGCATACCAGATCAAGATGAGACCAAGATCTTCCCATGGATTATTTGAAATATTTTGAAAGCCAGAAGTTTTTCAAATCATAATTCTGACTCTCGCCACATAGTTCTTCAGGCGGAAGCAGAAACTAAAGAATGGTCTGTGGCTCGAAGTGAACTTCAGGCTTTCAGAACTTCCTCAGAAGTTCATACTGCCTTAATAAGTCTCCATTGGCTTTCCCATCCACATGTTATCAAAGCTTCACAGGCTACAAATGTTTTGTGGATGCTTCCTGGAAGAATACAGACCTTCAAACTGGTTTAGGTTGGTAATGTTTCCCATGTTAAGTGGGAGGAGAATGCATGGGGGCTCGAGGAGTCCATCGGAGGTTTTCTTCCCTTCATTCAGAGATCGAAGAAGTTCTTTGGGCGATGGAATCTCTCCTGGCACTTCATATCACGGAGGTGGAGATATCAACCGATTGTGAAACGATTTTGCAGATAGATCGTCCAGAGGAGTGGCCAGCTTTTCTATCCTACCAAGAGGAGTTTTCTTGGCTAAGTTCTTTGTTTCTCTATCTCTCTCTTTTTGTTATCCCAAGAAAAATGAATCATAAAGCTGATGCCCTCGCTCGTCATGCAAGGAGAAATGCTTATGTTTTATTGTTGTAACTCTTTGCCCTCGCGGTTTGATTATATTATATATACTGTTGACAAAAATAAATTTAATCACCAACTAATGAAATAATTAAATGCAGATTCAAACCATTTTCGAAAATTGTTGCACCAAATTTCCCAAAATACCCTCTAAAATGTAAGAATACAATGCCACTCAATGTAATATTTTCAAAATTCTATGGGCAAATCTAAAAAATGCTATATATAGAAGATAATTTTTCATAGTTTCGTGGGAAGCCTACCATAGAAATAAATATACAAAATATATATATATATATATATATATATATATACTTCGAAACATTTTAGATGTTAAACACAATCTTTTGTATGATGTATAGTTTAATATAGTTACATATATAAGAAAATATTAGTGTAGTATATCATGGACTCTCAGTGTGGTTCAGTTTAATTACAAACTATACAACTTGTGGATATAACAATACCTCAGTGTAGTTTAAATCCTCTTCTGAAAGTGAAGAGGCATTGAAGAAATTTAAAACGAAGGGTTAGGAGGGGGACTTCAAGAGCATCCAAACTTCCTTCCATCATCTCCACAACTTTGCTCATCGCTGGACGATTTGATGGACATGGCTGAATACACCATAGACCCATCAATTTCAATTTGCAATTTCTTTCTCCTCTTTAGTTAGTTCATCACCATATTTTCATGTATGCTCCCCATTTTCAAAGTCCTTGTAAGAGTATTGTACTTCTCAATATGTTAATGAATCTAAGAAAGTCACATTTTCATATATTAATGTTATATGACGAGAATATTCACACGCTTATGCATATACATAAGAAATATTACTCGTCGAAGCATTTTAGATGTTAAACACAATCTTTCCGTTAATATAAGTCTATTGTATAGCTACACTCCTGAGCGGCAGTGGTTTGATTCAGTGTAGGTTGAATCCTCTTCTGAAAGTGAAGAAGAATCGGGAAGAGGCATTGAAGAAAAATGAAACGAAGACTTAAGAGGGACTTCAATAGCATCCAAACGTCCTTCCATCATCTCAACAACTTTGTTCATCGCTGGACGATTTGATGGACATGGCTGAACACACCATAATCCCACCAAGGTTATCTTCTTTGCAATCTCTTTCTCCTCTGTTGTTATTTCATCTCCATATATCCATGTATATTCTCCATTTTCAAGATCGTTATAGATCCAATCTGGAAAGTAAGCTGAACTTGAGTTAGAAGATGTGGTTTCTCTGTTCCTCTCTCCAATCATCTCGAGGACCAACATTCCATAGCTATAAACATCTGACTTGTGGGAGACTCTACCATACATTCTTGAAAACACTTCTGGAGCGATGTAACCTATCGTTCCTCTTGTTTCTAACAAAGACAAGATACTTTCCCTTTTCTCTCATAGCCTAGCTAAGCCAAAGTCGAAGAGTTTGGGGCAAAGACTGTCATCTAACAATATGTTTTGAGGTTTGATGTCAAAATGCACAATTCTTGTTTTGCAGCCATGATGCAAGTACTCAAGTCCCCGAGCGACACCTAGAGCGATTTCAAATAGTGTACCAACATTCAGATTCAATAACTTCTTGCTTGATATGAACTGATCCAAAGACCCATTTGCCAAAAATTCATAAACAATTGCTCTTTTGGACCCTTCATAGCAGAAACCGACTAAAGAAACAATGTTAACATGAGATGTTTGGCTCATGCTTGCAACTTCGTTGATGAAGTCTTCACCACTGCTCTTACAATCCTTCAATATTTTCACCGCAACCTTTCGACCATCACAGAGATTTCCTCCATACACAGTTCCAAATCCTCCTTTCCCAACTGTATATGAAAATGATTTCGTAATTTTCTTCACTTCTGCATAACTGTATTGTCTCAGTTGAATCAGTGCCTTAAGGTCATGATGTCGTAGATGATGTGAAGTTCTTCTTTTTCGAAAATAGAACCAGAGCCAACATCCGAGGATGAGGGTGGTACCCAAGAACCCGCAAGCGAGTCCGATACCTAGAGACAAACAAAAAGACAAGAGTTTCGTAATATTATGTTGAATCTGATGCATATCCAACTGAAATTACTTACCTACCTGTTTTCGTCACTCTTTCCGAGACATCTGCATGAACTAATACCATGAGAAAATATCAGTAAACAAACAAGCATTATACTGAAGGATATTTTTATGGAAAGGAAATTATCTTATTCGTGTAGAGAAAGATTAGCTAAACAGATTCAGACAAGAAATATGCAGAGAAGCTCAGAAAGAGAAATCATTACCTTTCTTTTCACAATTATGCTCATCTTACTTGAAATTCAAAACATAATTTTAAAACCGTGCATAAAAGAAAGCTTAAACCTCAATGGAGTTTATTGGACCAAAAATAAAAATAAAAAAACCTCAATGGAGTTTCAGAGGACTTGAAAAGAGCTGGTTTCTTCTTGAATAAGATTAGATAACAGAATCAAATAATATTTTATTAGATCTATTTTTAGATTAACATAGGTCAGCTAAATATTCAGAGAAGTGAGAGACGAGAAACAGTGAGAAGATATCATTACCCTTCTTTTCACAAGTATGCCTATAAGAGCAACATTATGGGGTATCTTAAAGTGGATTTTTTAGAGTTAAAAGTTGTATCTTTATGGATAATTTTTATATAGAATTAATGGAAAGTTCTTAAAGTGGGGTTCTTAAGAAAAAAAATAAGAGAGAGTAAAAATATGAGAGAGAGTAAAAAAGAGGAGAAAGAGTCAAAAGATGAGAGAGAGTAAAAAGGAAAAAGGGTAAAAGAGGAGAGAGTAAAAAAGAGGAGAGAGAGTAAAAAAGAGGAGAGATAGTGAAAAGATGAGACAGAGTAAAAAAGAGGAGAGAAACTAAAAAGATGAGAGAGACTAAAAAAGGAGAGAGAGTAAAAACATGAGACAGTAAAAAAGAGGAGAAAGAGTCAAAAGATGAGAGAGAGTAAAAAAGAGGAGAGAGAGTGAAAAAGAGGAGATAGAGTAAAAAAGAGGAGGGAGTGTAAAAAAGAGGAGAGAGAGTAAAAAAGAGGAGACAGAGTGAAAAAGAGGAGACAGAATAAAAAAGAGGAGAGAGAGTAAAAAAGAGGATAGAGAGTAAAAAAGGAGAAAGAGTCAAAAGATGAGAGAGAGTAAAAAAGAGGTGAGAGTAAAAAAGGAGAAATGGTAAAAAGATGAGAGAGAGTAAAAAAGAGGAGAGCGAGTGAAAAAGAGGAGAGAGAGTAAAAAATAAGAAAGGGTAAAAAGAGGTGAGAGAGTAAAAAAGAGGAGAGAGAGTAAAAAAGAGAAGAGAGTGTAAAAAAGAGAGAGTAAAAAGATGAGAGAGAGTGAAAAGATGAGAGAGAGTGAAAAGATGAGAGAGAGTGAAAAGATGAGAGAGAGTAAAAAAGAGGAGAGAGAGTAAAAAAGATGAGAGAGAGTAAAAAGATGAGAGAGAATAAGCTTTTTAATAATAAAATAATCTAAGAGACTCATTAAGAGAATCTCTTAAATAAGAAACTTTCATAAGGGTTCTTAAGTTTTTTAATAATAAAATAATCTAAAAAACCCCTAAGAACTCCTTGATAATGGTGGTCTAAGAATTCGGGAAATGGAGAAAATGGACGGCTGCCAATAGGGAAACGACATGAAATTATCATGTTCTGTTCCCTCGGGGGATGGATCCCTAAGAATTCACTTGTGGCGAAGAGAAAAGATAAAGTGCTACTTTGACTTTTTTTTTTGCAAGAAATTAACAAATTCATGTTCATGTCTATGAAATTCATGTCCATATCTTTGACTTAGATGACAATTCATGTTCATATCTATAACTTCGAGAACATTTTTTCTGTTTTGGCACATGTCGTCTTACCCGTGATTATGGCTATTTGAATTATTTATATAGAATAGCTGACAAAAATAATAATTTATAAAAACTAATATTTACATATATCAAATTATAATTTATTTTTAATTTTATAAGAAAATATATTTTTACATATATTATTTTATTTTATACTTAGTATGAGATAAATATAAGTAATTATTTTTATTTTATAATCATAAATGAAAATTATTATTTACAATCTTTTTTAAGAAAAATTATATTTTAAACTATATTAGATACCTCAAGAAAGCCTAGGCAGAACCACACGTGCAAGTTTCCCTACATGTGGTTTGTCTGTGATAACTTCTTTGGATTTGCGTGTGCTAGCAGACCGACCACTAAGTGGAAAAAAACTTTCACTGAAAAATTTAGGATCATTATATTTGACACATGGAAGAGTCCTATTAATGATTAACTTTCAAACTCAACTTTATATAAAAATATATGAGATAAACATTTATCACTTTTTGCAATTACAAAGAGTAATTTTCAGAAATGCCCTTTTTAACATGCACCTTTTTAAATAGTGTCCCCTCATGTCTATTTCTCTCTCCTAATTTTCAAAAAAATGATATATTTTTGAAATTCTCCCAATTATAAATGAAGATACTTATTTACTATTCTTTTTTTATGTTAGGATTGAAAATACAGATAAGTATCTGATGGTAAATGTAAATATTTGAGAAAATATATATTTTAAAATATATAGAATTACTGCAAATTTTAGGATCGTTAGATTTAATACGTGAAAAACTCTGTTAATAAGTAAATTTGAAACTCAACTTTATATTGTAAGATAAGATTAAGAATTTACTTTCAATAATTATATTCTATTAGGATTTTACCGTTAGAATATAGAAGAATTTTTTTATATGAAAATTCGTTTTTTAATTATTTTTAAATATAATATTATATAACTTTGTACTTATTGTCAAATAAATGATATTTTTTTATTAATAACAATAATTATATATAATTTTTTATACAATAGGATTGTAGAAAAAGATAAATATTTGGTGATAAAATTAAATATTTAAAAAGTATATTTAAGTATATTTATTTTTTAATATATTAATACAGAAAAATATGATCATTGGATCTCACACGTGGAATAATCTTGTTAATGAATAACTTCAAAATATTTTACTTTATATAATAAGATGATTGGATTTCAGATATTAAATCATTGATAAATAACTTTTGAAACTCAAATT
Organism: Lepidium aucheri; assembly: GCA_900406435.1. Lineage (NCBI taxonomy): Eukaryota > Viridiplantae > Streptophyta > Magnoliopsida > Brassicales > Brassicaceae > Lepidium > Lepidium aucheri. The sequence goes on from OVBA01000177.1 coordinate 86,993, forward strand.
TATATAATGAGGTACTATAAAATTTTGAATCATTGAACTTGACATGTGAAAGAAATATGTTGAATACTAACGTTTAAAACTCAGCTTTATATTATAAGATACTGAACATTTTAAATCTTTGGATTTACATATGGAAGCATCATGCTGATTAAATAATTATTTAAAATATTTTTTATGTTAAAATAATGAATATAAATAAATATTTTATGGTAAATCTAAAATTTTAAAACAAAATTTTATTTTAAAATATAAAAAAATACTGCAAAAATTTGGATAATTAGATTTGACACGTAAAAAAATCTCGTTGGTTACTAACTTTTAAAATTCAATTTTATATAATAGGATACTGCAAAAATTTGGATAATTGGATTTGACAAGTAAAAGAATCTTATTGGTTACTAACTTTGTCCATTGTGTCTGGTCAAGGGGAGATCTAGAGTGGATCTTTTGGTTCAAAAAATCACGTTAAAGGAAGAGTTCATGCTATTTGATTTGGATGATACTTATATGATATTGGAGTACACTTGGTTAGCTTCTCTAAGAGAAACTCGTACAAACTGGAGACATCATAAGTTGAGATGAGTTATTGATGGCAAGTGGTTTACTTTAAATGGTGATTCTATGATAGATAAGAAACATATATCAGTTAAGAAAATTCAAAATCACACTCTTGATAATTCAGCCGATTCGAAATTTTTTATTTCTAATGGAAAATTGATGATTTTCTCGAATCAATGGATTATGATTGTAGTCAGATTATAATATAGTTTTAAATGTCAACTATAAAGGTTAGAGTCTCTCTCTAGGAAGAAGAAAGATATGTGGAGAAAAGAAATGAGATTTGTTTTTTGAATCTGAAATTTTACAAATAAATTTGGTGAAGATTATAATAATTGGGTTCAAAATAGGGCTCATATTTATTTTAATGCATTTTAGCTTAATTTAATTTTACTTTTTTTAGTTTATTTTATTTTATTTAAGTTTATTTTGTTCTATTTTATTTTACTTATTTTATTTTATTTTATTTTAAATCATTTTTAGAGGAATTACTAAAAATGCTCCTTTCGAAATGTCATTTTTCAAAACATATCCCTAATAACCATTTCTCTCTCACAATTTTTAAAGAAAATGGTAGGTTTTGAAAAGGCCAGATGCCAATAGGGGTATTTTTGAAAATCCTCCTTTATTTTATTTTATTTTATTTTATTGTATTTTATTTTATTTTATTTTTATTTTATTTTATTTTATTTTATCTTATTTTATTTTATTTTATTTTGTTTATTTTGTTTTGTTTATTTTATTTTATTTTATTTTATTTTATTTTATTTTATTTTATTTTAT